>JANHFL010009640.1:248978-265332 GCA_032468155.1 Oxyrhabdium leporinum | reverse complement strand
CCTTCCCGACTTGGTCCTCGCTCGCTGCTTCCTGGCTTCTTTTTACGCTTCTCCTCCCCCAACCCTCTCCCTTGCGATGCCTTGGGGTTGGAAAGAGATAATGTCTTGTTTCTCGCGCGCTCTCTTTTTGCTTGTTTAAGTCCCCCACAGGCAAGCCGGACAGGGATGGAAACGAAGAAAAGAGGCGAGGAGCCGGTTACACACACACACAAACATAAAAAAAAATAAAAAATAAAGAAAAGAAAAGAAAAATAGAGGAGGGTAGGGACAGAGAAGCCAGACCCCGACGGGAGGGGAGCGAGGGGGAAGAGACGAAAGCAAACAAATCAAGGCGTCCAAAAGAGCTCCGAAAGGGCAAGCGAGCCCCCTAAGGCAAGAAGCTGCGACTTCGCCCGCCTGCCTCCCCCCTCCTCCTGCTCTTCCAGCGCGTGGATGCTTTTGCTAGAGCGAGCGGCGCAGCAGTCTCTGCGCTCGGCTCTCTCCCTAACCCACTTTCCCAGGCGGGGCGAAGGGAGGAGGGAACGGGCGAGCGGCTCAGCGCTGGAGGGGGGGTGGGGAGAGGGTCTCCTCAATGCCTGACTCGGAGGAAACTCGCTTCCACGGGCTCGTCCCCGCTCCCCACTCCAGGAAGCCACTAGGTCAGCTGCGCCGTGCATCCTCTCTCCCCTGGAGCCGCTGTCTGGTCAACCTGTCCCGGCCAAACCGCCGATGCTCTTTTAAGTTGTCACGACAACAGCTTCACTGGAGGCATGCCCCCACTTCTAAAACGAGGGGTGGTAGGCCGTTAGTTAAAAAAGGAAAGAAACTGGATGGGTGGCAGAAGGAAGGGTTGGGGAACTGAAAGGAAGGGAGAAAAACAAGAGGCTGTGGGAATAGGGAAAGTGGGGGGAGGGGGGGAGAAGAGAGCATATAAAAAGAATGAGCTGACATTGGGCAAGTGAGAATGAAGAAGCAAATAGTCAAATCTCATTCAGTGTTAGTAGCCATACTGTTATTAGATTTCTTCTTCTTTAATTCTGAAAGCCTAGAGCTGTTCCCTTGCTCAGCAGAACTGAACTTCTGTGAGGCATTGGCTGAATATAGGAGTAGCTACAGCTTGGCAAGCATCATGAGGTTAAATGTGGCTTCCAGTGGCAGGCTTGCCAAGCTGGCTGCTTCTACGTGTGATGAACAGAGTCCAGTCAAGTGCTCGCAATGAGAGAAAGAGCTGCTACAGGATGAAATGGCTGGGTGTGTGTATTGTATTCATATAAGCTTGATTTAGATGTTCATTCTACGAGAGGAGAGAGGACACAAGCATGCTGGCCTGATCCCAGCTATCTGTAACTTGCCAGACCATATTATGTAGAGTCCTATATATGTGACTCTTAGCAGCATTTAAATTGGGAGCTTAGAAGGGTTTAGGGATCAACCGTAGGCCAAAAGGACTCGAAACATAGTGAGGTCAGTGCCCTAGATATATTTCTCCAATTTACTTCCCTGCTTACTAACAAAGTTTTTGGCATATGACTTTTTGGCTCCAATTTGTTAATTCACACAAGTAGTTTATTTTTGTGCACAAATCATAATTTATATTATCCATTACCTGTAAGGGACAATTATTTCATAAGACATTTTTTCATGTTTTTGAAAACATCTTTAAGTAACATCTGAATTCAAAACTTAAAAATTGCACTCATCAAATTTCCATTTTTTTAAACATCTTGCATTGGGTTCAAAACATGATTACTGTCTCTTGGCTCTTAATTTATGCAGACTTCGCCAACAGTGCTCTGATATTTATTAGTTAAGAAGCTATTATATAACTGAGCAGACAATCTCTGGCTTTAGGATTACACACAGTTCTCAGCCTAATTTATATGCCCATCACCCTCATTTAAAAAACCTGCTGCGGTCAGTATAGGCCACTGACAAAGGTGATTGTTCCTTTCCTTGACTGTCTGCTGTCTAAAAAGAGTGAGACTAAGGAGAAGATAAAAGAGAAAGACAGTGAAAGAAGGAATATTGTGTTCTCAGTTGCCTTGGGTGCCTACTCTACTCACCATGGACAATGTGGCTCTAACATTTTTTTTCCTGTATGAATATGGCTCTTGCCTGAAATACATTGACCGGTTGATAAAAATGATTCTGAAGTACATGCATACATACATACACACACACACTTTTCCCTATTGCAATAACTAATTTTAATGAATAAAATGTGATCTCCAAAATGAAATGAATGTTGCAGAAAGTGAAAAAGAAATAGGAAAACTTGGAGCTATAGTAGTATAGTAGAGCAGTCTTTTTTTTCTTTGATGAAAAATGGAACATTCTTCTGGATAATTGACATTTCAGACTCATATATTGCTCTTTTATCCCATATTTTTCTTCTCCAGATAAAACATTCTCTACCAGAACCTCAGACCAGCCATTCCTCCCCCATCTCTCTTCTGGGCCCTTGATGTATGAAGATCTAATTGGAGCAGGGACAATGGTAGTATTGAGTAGCCTGGAATGTGAATGCTGCATCTGTCCTCCCCAAATGCCAGGATTGGCAGCTGAGCTCCAGTTCATTTCAGCAGCTTCACCAACTTGACCCATGAAGCATTAAGACAGTAGCTAATGTACCATTTGGCTCAATGCACAAGAAAAGAACTTCACAGAGAGTCACATTCATGAAATGGGCATCTATATACATTTGATAAATAAATAAATAAACAGGCAAGCAATCAAGGATGGTAACTACCTTGGATGATGGTTTAACTAGTGCTGTCATCTTCTTTTCCCATTGCTCATATATATGAGAACTGTATGTTTAGTGTTCATGTTGACAATGTTAGTATCTGACTGCATTTTGGAGGAAAGCTTTTGAAGGACAAAAGGAGGAATTGGAAAAGTAGCATGTTGTTGTTGTTGTTTTTTGTAGGCAGATGCCTAAAGGAACTGTTGTTACTTTATTCCTGCTACCATATTATGAAGATACTCACTAATCTGTTAATTACTTTTACTTTTGCAATGGGAAAATCTGTATATACATTCAGTATATAATTTTTTCCAGTATTGTGATGTGTTGCTATCATTCAGCAGTGTTCAAGGATGAGATCATTGAAGAATCACCAGTATTCTGTGAATACTGGAAAATTATAAATGGGAAACAATAGGAGATTGTTTCTGTGTGCTGTAAAATAAGACTGTATGTGTTAAAATAAGATCTTTATATGCAAGGCTGTTTTCATGATAAATCCAGATTATAGGAGATACAAAACAGGCCAAGCAGTATTATTGATTTAGCTTTAGTCCCACAAAGTGGTTGCTGGTGCTGGATGATGATGCACACTCACATCCAGATCAATAAGCACACTTAGACTACTGAGGCCCAGAGGACTGTTGCCATATGCATGCATACGCTTTAGCTGGATAAGCTGTATCCTATTATTACATGAAGATATCCTTTATTAAATTGCTAGTTTTTTTTTTAAAAAAGATAAGAACCTGGAGCTAGTGCTTTTATTTTTTATATAATTATGCAAGTTTTGTAATTATACAGGAACCAAAATGTAGATTTATTTATACTTTTTAATGCCACAGGTTAAATAATTGGTCAGGGCAGATGGCAACACTTAGCCTACCACAGCTAAACCGGATTAATATTTGACTGTGAGATTGCCAGGAAATCCCACACTTGTAGACTAGACTGTGTAGTTGAAAAAAATCAAGAAGATATTTCTTGCTGGCAAGAAAATTACATGAATTACATAAACCTATGGAATCACAGAGAGTCAACCCCTGTTGAAGGAATCTTTACATGCAGTTTTAAAATTACATCACCCTGTGAAGCTTTATTTGTGTTCTCAGTTAAGAGAGGAGGGAGAGAATGAGGGAGGGAAGATTTCTTATTTTTGGATCTGAGTTTTAAAATGAAATGTCCATCAAAATCTAAACTAGAATATATTAGTAGTAATTTCTCACATCATTTTACAGAGTTTTTTAAAAATAGAATACATAGAATAAAATTTGTCTGACCATGTTGTTTTACTGTAGACATGTTCCCCAAAACCTCCACGAATCATTTCTGGTACTATCAATTCTACCAGGTCTACCATTGACCTTTTAAATTGATTTCTTCAATATATAATAAAACATCAACTTTTCAATAATCACATTTTATTTATGTACAATAATTTTTATATTACCGAATCAAAAGAGTTTGACTAGTGTACAGTTGCATATTAATATATATGCATCTTACACTACCGATACCTCATCCAGTCTATCTATCTAGAACTTAGGGAAATGAAATCCAAAACAACTAGAAAATGTCAAAATTGGAGAGGCTGATCTAATGCTAGAAATTGGAAACTATGGGTATTAGCTTACATTATTTTAATCTTAATATTAAGACTCCATTGCACTGATATGCTTTTGAATAATGAAGCTTTTTCTCCCTTGTCCAAAATGACCTTGACAGTATTGTGCAATAACTCAAAGCTGTAACAAAGCTTGTGATACATTGAGTGTAATCTAAAGCTTCCAATTCTACCAGGCAGTAGTGCATACTTAATTCTATGTAATCATATGAGTTGTTCATTTGTAGTTAATAAGAGTTATTATATGTTAATTAAATACCAGTGCATAAAGAAAACATATTTATCGGAGATTTACAATCATACAATGTGAGTTGCATCTGCCACATAACTGCTAAATCTAGCTAAATATATCCTTATCTCAGAATATTTACTTAGGAGACAGTTACTACCCTGTTAAATCTAAATTTAATGCCTAGTTAAATATATTTAGGATTCACTTCATGGAAAACGGCATCAATATGTTTTATATGGAAAATAATAGAAGTCTTCCCTAGATGAAATAAGGCAATAAAAGCATTTCTGATGGTTGCAGTAACTACTAAATGCCAGATGGAAATACAAATAGCAAGAAAATTTGTCTCCCCTCAAGAGAAGCCAGATGACTAAAACTACCTTACTGTTTTGATAACAAAATGGTCTTCAACTTCCCTGCTCCAAATTACAGAAATGGAGAAATGGAGTGAAGACTGCAAAAAAAGAAGACTCATTAAAAAAACAACTCTAGGATCACTTAAGAGCAAGGTTTTGCACACTAACACCCACATCATACACATGAGCAACTATTTCACACGATCTACTGCTATCGGTAGATGAATTAGAGTTATATCCAAATAAAAGTATATCTTAGGAAAAGTCTTCCACTGTCTTAAATTCTGTTGCCTTCTCTGATTTTTTCCTGCCTATTTTTCTATTTCAGTGCCCTGACACTTTTGTTTCTGTGCCTTTATTTTTTCTATTTATACTGCCAAATTCCTGACCTGTTTGTTGATTCTGCAACTGCTAATCTTTGCTGCTGTGATTATCTATTCTACCCATTGCATTGGAAAGGCAAGACTGGTCATCAGATATTGTTATCTTTCACATCTAAGTTTTTTGGCCTCAACTGCTCAAGGCTTTTCACCATCCTTCTTTTTATCATCAGTTAACTTTCACTGACAGAATATAAAGCTCTTTACCCTCACACATCATTGGAGAGTTCTCTTTCCTACAAATGATTTGGTCCTTTCTCATATTTCAAGTCTTGCTTAAAGCAAAATATTACTGCAAACCTATTTTTAAAAAAGATTTTTCCTATGATTTTCATTTATTATAGCATAAAACAAGATAAGAGTTTCTGATTATTTTTATGGCAATAATGCCACCCTTAAAGCCTATGACTTTTAATATGCAATTCCAGCTAGATAAGGATTCTGAAAAATATATATTTTTTCATTTCACACATAGATGAAGATTGCTTGTATTGTTGTAAAAATCTGAAAACTGACTAATAGGGCCTGTGTTACCAAACTACAAATGAAATTAAATTTAAAAAGCAAGTGAATTCCTATTAAATCATTGATTGTCTCATTCAGCAACAGTATTTTTCCACCAGCACTGATAATGCTACCTATTTTGGGTAACTAAACTTCTGCAAGATAACGATCAAGTTCAGAGAGCACCAAGGACCCTTTATTTCAACCCTGATTTACAAATATTCTCTTTTATTGATAGCATCTTCCCATCTAGACCAGAGTAACATTTCACAATTGCCTTTCTCACTCAAGGAACTGATAATGATGACATGTTCCAGTGACAAAATTCCTGAGTTTTCCACTGTTTTCTGTCTTTTTTCGTACCTTAAAAACATATTTTGAGGAAACATAGCATGTATAATATTTCACTTGTAAGTTCAGATCTCTGCTTGGAAGCATTGAGTTTTGTTTATATTTCTCTAAGTCCACCTTTTTTTGAATTCCCTGAAAATTTACAACATGAAGTAATATTCCAATGAGAATATTGATTGTCTCTGCCAGATCATCCAATAATGATTTAACCTTTACATTTAAGCTCCAGTCAATATAAAGAAGATCTATCAGGTAAAGCAAAATGATATTTTTGATCTTGAAGATTGCCCAGTGATATTTTGGATATTATAACATCTTGTGGTAAAGGTAGTGTCCAAACTGTATGGTGAGATACACTTGTACATTTTTAAACAAGCCATTTTAGTAGATTTTTGGGAAATCTTACAATTTTGTCAAAAGAATTTGAAGTAAATGTTTATTCTAAAACTAAGTTCCAGAAAATACTTTAGTGACTTTGAACATATTATCTAGAAAATTAAAGTCCAATATATCTAGAGGACATCAGGTTAGAGAAGAGTGTTTTAGATGCAGATAATTACAGATTGATTATCCATGATCTGCATTTATTTTTATCTGATATACAATTTCAACATTTTAAATATTATTTTTGTTATTTTTCCTACAAATCTTCCAACAAACTATTTTTCAGATATTGGCAAATTGTGTTCCCAGAGGTATTCATAACTGCTAAGGCTGCCTCTTTCTAACAGGTGCTAATAGTTTCCCAAATACTTTTTTGATATTATTACATATGAAGAAGTTGCAACATCTTGCTGAAATAAAACTGGGTGCGTAATCATTTATCATAGTAAAATGTATATTTCTGATTAAAAATTGAATAAATTTGTCCTTCCCTGTGTCCTTTATAGTATTTCCAAGCATTTTATAAGGTGCTTCATGAGCCAAGAAAATTATTTTTTGGCATTTTAAAAAGGAATCAGTAGAAAGAGAATTGTCAAAATGGCATAGGAATTTGTCCAGAAAATGAATTTGTAACATTGGAGAGGTCCTTCAAAATAATCACCTTCCTCCATTTCAGGTGTTGAAAACCCTTAATAGATATAGATTTAATGAATAAGATAAACTGATCTTCAGAGAAAAAAAAATAACAATGTGCAAGGTTCCTTTTTCATAGAAGAAAGTGGGAAAGCATGAGAGCAAGCAAATTTTCTTTGTTTTTTTCTTTTTAAATATGGCAATGGAGAAAAGAAAAAATGTGTTCTTTGTCAATTTTCACTATTTTTACACTTTCTTTTCTCACTGCTGATTTTAGCCTTTTAAAATTGCTTTGTGCTATCAGTTCTACTGGTACCTATCATGCATAGAGAGTATTTGAAGTGTTAAAAACAGTCCTTATTTTAAAAATTACACACACCAATTCATCACAAATGGCTTTGGAGCAAATTTCCAAACAGAAGACCACAAGCTAGAAAATGTTTGGAGGAATGGGCATAGCCAGGATAAAAACAAAATATGTTAAACCCATTTTGTAAGAAAAGCGGAAGAGGAAGAAAAGAAGGAAAAACCAAGATAATAAGCTGTGTGTTGTCAATGCTGCTGATACTATTTTCTAAGAACCACCGACTGACTGCTGATGGTTTCTTGTGTGCTGCTGATTGCCCATCATGCCTGATTGCAGCATTGCACTTACTAGCCTAATGTACCTGAAAGGATATATAAGGAACTCATTTTCCAGAGTACAAACACATTGACAGAACATACAGGGAGCTCAAAAAAGAATTTGGTGGGAAATCAAGGAAGAGGGTTCTTCGTTACTTCTTTTATTTTTCTTTCTTAAGGAAGCAGCTTCTAGGATCCTACAACCAGAGCAAGCCAGTGGATCTGAATGAAAGTATGAGAAGAGAATCAAGGGATGAGTCTCTAAACAACTTGGACAGCAAGGGAACATTGTCATTATCTGCAAGGTACAATATTTGCCTTTTTAATAGAAACAAATGCAAAATACACCAGTTGAAAGTTCAACCTTATATCCTTATTAAAAAATAATTATTAAAAAATAAAGTGATTTGAGAAGAAAGGTTCTACCCAGCAAGCCATTAGGAAATATGATAATTTCCTGAGCATGGTAGTTGATCTCTTCATAAAGAATAGAGCAGAAACAGCATAGAAAAGGAAAAAATTCCTTTAGTGGATACAGACATGTAGAAGTAGGTCACAAAAAGGCAAAAGATGGATAACACTGGAGTTCAGTAAACATTATATCAGGGTTTCCTTCTAGGGAGTAACCCACAGCCACCTGGGAAAGATATTTGGGCTTTAAGAAGAAACGAAAGAAAAAAGTGGGAAGTTATGACGATGAGCTGAAAAGAACAAAGTGAGTAAACTGCAGGGTGTATCCCCCCCCCCCATCCTTTAATCAAAGATCATGACAAAAGCAGGAAAAAAAATTCTGGAAATCAACAAGGGTTGGGATTCTATCACAATAGCATATGCTCTGTCAATGAAGGACTCTTGAGAAAAAACAGATTGCATCTTGAGAAGACCAAGAAGAATCTGTTTGGCAAAATCAAATAGGCAACTAAGGACTAGACTAAAAACTGAATGCAAAGGGGAAAGCAGTGTCAGGGTAGTCTTGCAGAGTTTCACAAGAAGCTAACACAAGGAAGCTAATAGAGAACCCTATTACAGAATAAAGATGGTGCCATTCTAAACATCAAATATTTCCACACTACTGAACAGAGGAAGATAAACAAATGGGGAGAACTAAACCTCTTAATTCTGGAAGACAAATATGATGTAATAGGCAACCATGACACATGGGATGATACTCATGACTAAAGGCACTAGAAGGCTATAAGCGTATAACTTATTTGAAAGAAACTCATTAAACAAAGTGGAGTACTGTACCATTTGTAAACAATAAATTATGTAGTTGTGCAGAAACTCAGGATTATGAGAAAATGTAGTTTATCATGGTCATTGAAAATATCTTCCAGCAGTAATTGAAAGCTGGAATTACTGTATAGCTGTGGAAGGAGTCAATGCCTATTTCAGATCTAACAGCAGAGGCTAGAGCCTTTTGTCTGTTTAGTATTTATTTATGAAACACATTTATATTAAGTAATATGATTTGAAGGGAACCTTAAATGAAATATAACATGTTAATTATCATGACAGTTATGACCATATATCCTCAACTGGAAGATGACCAAGACTTCTAGATTACTTGGAACAAATCAGCAAAACTATTTGCTTTGGATTGTTTAACAATGGCAGAAACCTTATATCCTCCTTTGCAGTTCCTACCACAAGTTACTGTAATAAAGAAACTTGGAATAATCAGAAAATGGTTTTAGGGAATGACATTGAGTTGTATTCTATTATGGAGTTCAGAAACAAATTTCTGAGGTCAGAATTCATTTACTTGTGTGATTCTTTTACTCTAGGCTTCAGTTTGTGGGCACCATGGCTTCTGTAAAATAAACAAAATGCAATTCATTTCACAACTGCTATATATCTCATAGGATGGAGGGTATATATCTTAGCTAATTGCCTCTCTCTCCTCATTGTATTGTACTGCATCACTTGTCTTATTTTGTTTATTAGAAACTTGGATTGTTTATTTTATTTGGAATGTATTGTGAATGTTTGATTTGATGTTGGAAATAATCTTAATAGATGAATAATACAATGTTATTTGTTTTTTAAATAAATATTTAAATAGGCAAATAAGATTCTGAAGATGTACTGGATTTCATTGCCTCAAATTGGACAGTAACTATTGTTTGTGGGTGGGTGTTTGCTTCCTTTGAGTCTCTTCCCCTCATTATTCCAAATACTTGAATTACATCTCTTATTTTATATTTTGGACTCTGTCAAGGAATCGATGCTGAAGCGAAAATATTGGGAACAACAGATTCAAATGTAACTCATTTGGTTATAAACTCTTTTTGTAAGCTTTCATTTACTTAATAGCTTTTTGGTGAATTCTGCAATGTATTATTGGAAAAGGATACAGAACAGTGTGGGCTGCAACAATAACTTTCCTGTAACAAGGAGGAAGTATAACAGTGTTGACATCTGTTCCAGTTACTGAGAGTTCTATTTTATCATTTCTGATTTGAATGATATATATACTTCCTTTTCTTTAGGACCTCAAGGAAGCCCACATAGCAGTCCCACTTCAAATATTATCCTGTCCCAACTCTGAAAGTGATTAAATCAAAGTTACCCAATGAATTCCCATAGAAGATAATGGATTTGAATCTGGGTCTCCCTAGTCCTGGTCATCACCATGACCATTATATTGCCATGGCCTTTAGCATTATATGAAAACTATTTATATTGCCATGGCCTTTAACATTATATGGAAACAATTTGTATTTTTTTTTTCAGATTGCTGGAAGTGGGTGTAAGTCAGGGATCCGGACCGCGGGGTACTTAGATCTGGCCCATGGCTCTGGAAACAGCAAAGGACCAGCCTGCAGTGCTTCTGCCAGTGAAAATGGGCTCCCGAGCTCCATTTTCGGTTGCCACAGCTTCCTGCAATTCTCTGCGAATGAAAACTGAGCTCTGGCAGAGGGTTGCAGGAAGCCATGGCAGCCAAAAACGGAGCTTGGAGTCCATTTTCGCTGGCAGAATGCTTGGGCTGGCCTTACCTACCCTGGCCACGCCCCTCCCCCAGATCACAACGCTGATGCAGCCCTCAATGAAATTGAGTTTGACACCCCTGATGTAGGTGGTTTTTTAAAATCATTTCCCATTGTTTCCTTTGTCAACCATTATGGGTTTCTTGGAAAAGAAAAATAATGTAGACTAATTATATATTTTCTTCCTTAAACTTCCATGAAATATTGGACTTATTTGCCCCTTAATGTTAAATAGATGCTGTTTATTTGCACAAGCATTTTTCAGCATAACTATGCATACAACTTTATATTTAGACAGAGCAAAGCTGGGTCATAAACGTACTTAGCTTGTATGAATGGAATTCCAAGGTGATTTTATATATGTATATATAACAGTATAATGTTATATAACATTTCAACATTTGATTATTTGATTATTGACACTACATTTATAGCTTTTTAAAAAAAATTATGCATGCTAATTATTTTTCATTCAGTGCCACTTCTTAATTTTACTATTTAAAGTAAAAATATCTAAAGTACTTTTTTACTTTTAGATTTTAAATTATCCAAGAAACTGATTTTTTTAATGACTGATCATTAATGATATTGTTCAATTGATTTCATTTAATGCTGTATCGTTGTCTAAAATGTTTAATGGGAAAGATTTTTAGTACTGAAAATGGATACAAATATTTAATCGAACCTTCTCTGCCACTATCAGTTCAAATAATATATTTTCTTCCAATATTAGAAAACTATCATTTGTCCAAAAAGAGTGAATCCCATCCTATTTCTCTCACCACTAATTCATCCATTCCAAGTCACTGTTCCTAAGATCTGTTTTCCTCAGTTTAATAACATTTTTTTGTTTACAAACAAGGAATGATGTGGAGATTATTAACTCCATAAAGCTAATATTTATATTCACAAGCGGGAACAAAATACTTTGGAGAAGAGATAATAACTAGTCAGAGAAAAACAGATGCCCAGCTTGTATTCTGTACTGAGGATTAAGCTGTATTTCAGAAAAACTAATTAAGAATGCCACAACTTTCAAACATCAGAAAAAGTTTCACTGATTTATGACATTATAAATGTGAACAAAAAGCTGTATTCCTTTTATTATTCAGTGAACACCTCAGACAGCAGAACTCAAGGTAGGCCAGCTATCTGCATCTAATAATAGAGCTTTTCACACAATGTCTGTATGTGTGGGTAGCTGAAATGTGTGAGTCCCCTTATTTATACAGATTTGGTACACTGTGAGGACCTTCTCTATATCTAGGGTGCCTGTTTTCTGTAGGATTTCGAATGGCATATACTTTTATATGCATTTATATATCCAGTGTCTTTTTTGACAGCTTAATCTTATTTAAAATCAGATAGAAATATTCAGACAATGGACATGATTATTGATTTTTCAATATTTATGACTGATTTGCACTATTGTAGACTCTTCTTAATTGGTAATAATATCTGGGCAAGAAAATGCAATGCCTACATTTACATAAGTATATTCTTACATAGTTAGCAGTTGAATACTGAACATATTTCATTTTCTTTGGACTGAATAATCCTGCAAAGGTATTGTTGTTACTGAAGATAGGAGAGCAAATATCAGCATATATGAATAAATTCAACATGGATACAATTCATCCTTTTCATTAAAGTCTTTCCTTTATATAACAGTTATGGTTTTTGGAGAATTCAAAATTTATCCAGTAAAAGGCAGAACTGACAATTTCATTGCTCAGAACATCCAAAAGTTGTCAATAGTCTATATACAATCTGCAAATAAATTTCATTAAACATAGTGGAAGTAACTTCATACTAACTCAATTTTGAAACAACTTGTACAGGATTGTTCCATTTGACACTTGACTTCCATACCATTTGTACATTTAAATGAAACCTATCAAGATTACCCTTTTATATTCTTATCAAGAATGCTGAGCTTTTAATCAAGATTATTTCTCCCCTAATTATGATACATAAACCTGGAATGGTTAAGAATGGTAGGCTATGACCACCTGTTTCAAATATAATTGAGTGGCCTAGCAATATCATCAGCATGTAAAATACTTTCTTTTAAAAGGAAGGGAGAATAATGAATCTGTGATGAGAAAAAGTATGCAATCAATTGCCTTACCTAACTCTTTCTCTTCATAAAATCATGGAAAAAAGATTTTTTTTGTAAGTGCCCTCAAATGTATCATCCAAGTCCATACATAAATGGGCTTTAGGAACAGGTGTTTTTCTACTATGGCATCAAAATAATGGAATGATTTTCCTAGAGAAGCCTGCATGCCTTACAATGGTCGGTTCTCCAGCAACTTCTAAAGAACGAGTAGAAGGAACTATTGGGTTTCATAAATTTATTAATTATTTTATCATGCTGTTTTGTAATATATTGATTATTCTTAATATCTGCATTATTAGCACCTTTGAAAACAAAGTAGAAGAAAAGTGAGATAAATAAACAATATAAACATAATAGATATATAAAATACAGCAGTGCTAAAAGTGAAAAGTAATTACAGAGAAGAATACCATGAAATATTTATTTTAAAAAAACATGCTGTTATGGTTACAGGGTACCGTGTAGAGCATTAACCCACATTAACCCACAGTGAATCCAAATCACAACCTGTGCACAATAATATCATCACATAAATGCTGTGATAATGAACTTGTATGCCACTATTTGACACAAGTATGTATGTCATAGCATTTACACGATGGTATCATCACACATTTCAGAATTTGCCTTCTTTGGCCCACTTTGTAGATATCCACAATTTTGTCATGTAAAGTTGAAGATATTTGCCATAACATATGAATAGTAAGCTGTCCTCATATGTTCATTTAAAAAAAAATGCTAAAGCTCTGTAGCATTCTCCTCTTGATTGGTTTTGCTCTTAGAGCTTCATTAACTTCATAACTGCAATCTTTCCAATAAAGATATCTATCTCCATGTATTTTGAAAGTCATCCATCTCTCCATACCTTTATACAAACATATGGCAGGTCTATAAGAAGACATGAAAGGGAATGAAACAAAGGAGGACCAACTCCATTTCATGAAAATGTCCATTTCTTTGTCCATGAGGATAATTGGTGATAAAATATTTGATAGGGAAAAACTTGAATATCATAATTGATTCTAAGATGACAGACTGAATGACCAAAGTAGAGAATTTTGAGAAAAAAACAAGCATAAAGCAAATCTCAATTTTCTTTTTGTACATTTATTTTACTTGCTTTCTGTTCATACAAGGAAACAAACATATTATACACGCACACACACTTACAGAAAGTAAGTAAAATAACATTGTAAGAAAATATAATAATGAAACACGTGACATAGATGTATAGCATTTTAAAATACTACTCGTCTATGTCATGTATTTTATTATTACATTTTCTTACAATGTCACTAGTTTCTTTTTACAAGATAATGTTTTCTGCTCCTAAATTCTTCTCTCTCTTATATTTTCCAACCCATTAGAAAGCTGGAAGTAAAATATAGAAAAGAATGTTCAGTATTCTACCCATTCACCAATTTCTATCAGTCAATTCCCAGAGCATCTCTCTGAGAATAGAACAGAATGGGACCAAGGTTAATTTGTTGGGAAAAGCTGGAAAACAAAAGTTACAGTTCAAAAACTGACTGGGAGCTAAAGAGAAAAATATTTCAGAAAAAATGCCAGAAGTGGGAAAAGCAGTTTAGCACTGGAAGTGAATAGCATGCATTGGTGCATAAGCTCACCTGCCTTCTTTTCCATGATCCAAAGTGTAACAAAATAAGTTCTAATTAAGACCTCTCCCCCCTCCAGGGTGCACGGGTAAAAATTAAGCCAGGGTGGGTATGGGGGGTGTCGAGCTGCCTTACTGCTTACCTTCGGACAGTTGCAGCCGGAGCCTGCACATCTCGGCTTATTTTTTCTGCAGCCAGCAAGGCTTTCCTGAAGGCCTCTATAGCCGATAAAAGAGCTCTGGATCGATCAGGAGCTCTGTTATCTGCTACAGAGGCCTTTCCTAAAGGCCTTTCCTGAAGAAATGAGTCAAGCTGTGTGAGGCCTGGCTGCAACTATACGAAGAATTTCCTGAAGGCCTCTGACAGCGAAAAGGAGGCCGGGGACGACATGTGCAAGTGAGGTGAGGTCATTCCCCCCGGGCCCCGCAAATAAGACCTTGTGCCTTTTTTTGGTGGTGGCAAAAAAAAAATAAGACCGGGCCTTATTTTCAGGGAAACATGGTATGAAATCTGTCCTATGATTGCCAGTGCATATGTACAAATAACATACACATCATAAAGTGGTCATACAATGATATATTAATTATGTAGCTGAAAGTACAAATCTCTTCTATGCTATCTGCAGCTGTAATTGAAAAATATTCCAGATGACATGTTCTATATACTTTTTATGCTTTTTTTTCTTAAAAAAAAATCCATTATAGGATTTTTTCTATCATAACTGCAAATCTGACCATGGGTATAAAAATGTGGGTCTAAAATGAGTCTTGGTTGATCCCATGGAGCTGTTCTTATGTTGTGAGACTAACCTATAGAAACTAAAGCTTGATAGTAAACCCATTCGTGAAATGTATAATAATGTAGACATACCTACAAATCTGAATCTATTTTTTCCTGATAATTTTTTTCTGGACAAAATTCTTTTTGCAAAAGAAATATGTGACCCATCACTTGCTATGTAAAATAATACAATCCAGGGACAATTTTCCCACATGTATTATTTTCTATGCCAGTCCTAATGCTTTAGTGTTTTACCTACTGCTATCACTATAGCAAGTCGAGACCAAAATAGATTCTTGCACTGACACACTTTGCATTATATGAACAAAGATGTTGATATCAGTATCTTAAAAGAAAAAACAACAACACTCAAGTGGCATTGAAGACAGCATGTACATAAAATTGCACTGACCGAAATTTACATAGTTGAAATTTTGAATGCAGAATGAATCTATTATCTGGAACCCAAATGTCAAGTTTCCCGAGTTTTGGACATTTATTTACAGCACTAACACTTCATTCACACTGTCACTATTTTTTTTAATGTTCTTTCTTCAAACCTTGTAAGTAGTTAGTAGATGAACTAACATCATATGATGAAGGAAGAGTAACAACTAAAATTCCAAATGCTGAAGAGAGGCAGCACCATTTTTTTAAATTCTCCAAAGTCACTCATTTGAATTTAGGAATTTTTTTTAGATGTTTTTATTAAATATCTATCAATATGCAACTACCAATTTTTGAATCTGAAGTGGACTGTTTTGCCACTGAACCAGAGGTGAAATCTAGCCGGTTCGCACCAGTTCGCGGGAACCGGTAGGGAAAGTTTTGATTGGTTCGGAGAACTGGCAAATATCACCTCTGGCTGGCTCCGTCCCTGCCTACCCGCTCACCGCTCACTCCGCCCCCTGCTCGCCCTGCCCGCCGCTCGCCCAATCGCTATTCATCTCACCTCTCCACCCCAGCATAGGCTTAGCAGCCTATATAAATTTACCAAGCAATTAGTCACCACAGTGTCTCTGCCTGCCTTCCC
>JANHFL010009640.1:185871-207521 GCA_032468155.1 Oxyrhabdium leporinum | reverse complement strand
AGGGAAGAATATAAAACTACTGAACAGAATCAAAGGTTTTGTTTGCTCTGTAATCAGGGAGAGCTGCCAACAAAGAGAAGACGATAAGGGTCCTAGTAGCAATAATACAAATATGCCACAATGACGTATATTTTGCATCACATCCTTACAATCACAACGGTGAAATTCTAAGAGTGAAAGATAAGAGTGCAATTGAGGCTGCAGCAATGCAGGAATATTTTAAAGAAATTTCTATTGAATAAAAAGGACATTTGTAAATATGCAAATACGCAGAGCTAGATTATAGCGTCATATGCTAAACACTAACCAGTAGTGAACATTTGCATAGCATTTGTAGGAGTTCACACCACTTTGTAATTTGGTGCAATTTTAATATTTGTATCAAATATGTTAGTATTATTTCCTAAATTGTGGTTTCAAATTCAGAAAAGAAAACATGGCAAAGGCCATCTAGGAGTTCATAAAATTAAATGAAAATGACTTTTTGACTCAGAATGTGTAGTTACAAAGCAAAATTAGAGTTCAGCAACTAAATGCCAGATGGCTAGTGGAACTCTTCAAATATTTCAGTTTAAAGTTTACTCTCCCACCCCTCTCCATTCCAAAGGCATGCTAGTAAAGAGTGATAAGATGTAAAGTTCATTTAACATATGGAGATGAGACAGTAGGGTGCTAAACATTTTCTTATCAGAAGAGGTGGCAGGAAAGGGAGATAAACCCTCCAAGCCCAAAGAAATATTTTCATCATAGCTGATTTGGAACAAAATATATTTGCATATATGAATCTGTCAACAAGGCATATTGCTCTATTAATTATAGTGTCATTTTGATTGCTTTCTCAATATACCAATCAGTTTAACTTTTGCAGAGCCTACTGTGTTCTAAATGTTCAGTGCAGTATGATTAGTTTAGAAGACATGATCTATTAGCCATAAAAAGAACAAAATAATTTTTTGTTGAGTGAAGCATGCTCGAGCTTGAATGCCCTTTGCTAGCCCCTAGACTTACCCTAGTCTTCTCATTTTTGGATTTCAATTTTAACTATTGTACATAGGGTTATAGTTAATTACTTCCATGTTGCTATCTTTCTATCATGATGTCTACCACAGTAGATCACAATAACTGCATGAGAGTCTGTTTTTACAAGGTCACAAGGAAACAAGGTCACAAGGAAACAGCCTGAAATCAGACTATCCTATTGTCAAAACAAGAAACAGATAGCAATCTTCCTTTCCACCCAAAGATTGTGACTTTAAGTCTGTTACAAATTACACAAGTAGGAAAAAGAGGCAGGAATATGAACACTAATTTCAGTATAGAGCTGGCATTTGACACATTTTTTCATGTTGGCTTTGTTAGTTTTTCTGCAATAAAACTACTTTAGTACTTTAGTAGTTTTATTCTTGAATGCTGGTTTATTTGTTTTGGGTTCAGTTAGATTTGAATGGAAGATTATTTTTTAAAAAAATCCATGACTGTAATTAAACTGGGAAGTTGAGAAAAAAACCAAAACCCAAAAAGGTAACTGCAAAGGATTTTTACATTGTTACCAATGTACAATGGTAAATTACATGGACATATTTACAAATTTATCAGGAATGGAGTTTGATCTAAGAATGCCTTTCTTTTGCTTTACTGTCCTGATGAAGGTGAATTACTGTATATAACAGTGACAGCATTTGGCTGACCTCAGCAGGGTTTGGAAACTAAGCATGACTTGGTATCATCAGAACTTGCAGTTAAGACCAACAGACTAAGCAGAACTGTAGAGTGAACTAATGAATTACAAAATGTCATACTACTGGAAGAAAACAAATGGTTGTGTCTCCAGTCATCTAGAGTCAAGAAGTCAAATTCAACTCAAGAACTTTTAACTTAGTGGTAGCAGTGTTATTTAGCAACTTTGTAGAATCTACTTAGTATTCAATGCTTACTTTAGAACATTTGTGGAATTTATCTTGGTCAGAAAAAAATCTGAAATCTATGGAATAAGTTAATAAATATACACAAAATATGTGTTTTCCTATTTCCTTAGAAACTAATCTGTTCCAAGTAAAACAAATTTAGATTTATATCATACTGATCTAGTAGTAAAGCATCAGGCTAGAATTGGTGACATTGTGATTTCTATTCCTGCCTTAGGCATGAAAGCCATCTGGGTGACTTTCATGTTATTATGAGGAAAATAGCAGGAAGAAGCAGTATTAGATATGTTTTCCACCTTAAGTTATTTATAAAAATAATGAAAGCAGGATAAAAACAAACAAAACTATAAAACTAACTTGGGAAGTTCATCAAATTCTATGCTAGATTGCTACATGTGAATTGTTATATGTAATCGAGTGAAGTTGGGGTTACTGTTTGTTCTCTTCAAAATAGCTGCAGTCATGCAAACAAGCTCCTCCACTTTCCCTCCAGCAGTCATCCATTCTCTCAGAACTGCACTTATAGGCATTCAAGCTGGTATTCCAGCTGCCTGGCTGATTGAGTCACACCCTGGTGTTTTCAAGGACATGCTAATATCCAAAGGTAACCTCACCCCACCAAGTCTTCTGAGCATATAAAAGCAAATGCTAAATCAGATCGGAAAGAGGGGAGTGTGCAGCAGGAATGGTGAACACAAATGGCAGGAGAAGTAGAAGCGATGTCTGGAGATTGGCAGCTATTACAAATAAGCAAGAGAACTGTCATTCATGTGTTAGGACCACAACTTATCATGAGCAGCATAATGGGAGCCCTGATGGGAGCCCTGCCTGGAGCCTGGAACTTTGCCGAAAGATCAGTAGCAACTTAGAAGAAGAACAGGCACAAACAATAACCTCATCCCAACTAGTGCAAGAACATTTGGAAAAAGCCAGAAGTTGTATGCCACTTTGTAGACTTTGAGACTTTCTTTTGAACTGGGTATTAAAAGACTGAGTATTAAAGAGATATTTATGTGGAAACATCATTTTTCAAATCCTAGAAAGGTGGAGTTGATACTGAGCAATAGCCTTTGTTGAAAGAAACCATTGTGTACAGTTTTACTATGCTGTGTTGTGTTCAGTATTTGGAAAGCAAAGAAACTCCAAATGAATACCTCTATTTTTTATTTCTTTTTTTTCTCACCAATGGTTTTTTTGGCCAATTCATCCATTCATTGCTTGTGGCATATCATAGTACATTTTTTCCAGTGGTTTATCTAACATATATTGTATGTGCAACTTTTCTTCTCCTTTCTTATAATTTAGGATCCCTACTGTAGTGACGTGAAATGGAATTAATGTTATAGAATTTCTGATGGCACATTTACAAGTATAGGTCATATGAAGAGATTTAATGACTTGATAACAGGCCAGAGGAGTTCAGTCTTGGTGATAATATAGTAGGGTTAGGAGAGGACTTGACAAGTAGAAAACTAGATAAAAGTGGCAGACATAAACCTTACAGATAGCTATTTAATTATTGGCCTATAACAGGCTAATTCTGGGCAGCTTACAATAATAACATATTTATATATTTATATACATAAAAGATTTGTGTGTATGTATATATATATGTGTGTGTGTGTGTTTGTGTGCAGAGGCGGGCTGCTCTTGCTGTAGCAAGAGGTTTGCTGGTCGCGCGTGCACATTTGCACGTGTGCTACCTTCGCTTGCACACACCTCGGAGCTTGTGCGAAGCTAGAGGGAGGCAGCTGATGAAGAAAGCAGATCTGGTGAGTGCAGCAGGGACGGCATGGAGCTCACCTGAGCAGCTGGGGCAGCTGAAAGGTGAGTTATTTAGCGATAGCTTGGGGCAAGGGCGGGCGGGCCCAACCAGAGCTCAGAGCAAGAGGTTTTCCCGAATCTCCGCATCCATGCAGCAGTCCTGTGTGTGTGTATTAATTATATATACACACACTTACAAATCTTTTATGTATATAAATATACATATATTTTATGCTACTTACATATATATGGACTATGCCATGAAGGTCTTTAAAGGTGATTACCAACACCTTGAATTGCACCCAGAAGCAGACTGTCATTCAATGCAGCCCATGCAGCAGTGGTGTTATAGGGACCATTCTTTGGGTCTCAATAATCACCCATACCACTGCACTCTACATCAGCTGTATATTCCAAATGCTTGTCAAGGGTAGTCCCATGTAGAGTGCATAATAATAGTCCAACCATGAAATGATTAGGGCCTGAATGACTGAGCCCAAGGACTCCTGATTCAGGAAAGGCTGCAACTGGTGCACAACCTGAAGTTGTGCAAAGGTTCTCCTAGCTATGACTGCCACCTGCTCTTTGAGCAGGAGTCATAAGTCTAGGAGAATCTCCAAGTTGCAGATCAGATCTATCTGGTGTAGTGCCACCCTATCCACAATCAAAGACGACAAAGTGCCGATCTCAGGGTCCCATGCACCCAAAGCCATTTCTTCTTACCAGGGTTCAGTTGAGCCTGTTGTCTCCCATTCAAACACCACAGCCTCCAGGCACCATGAGAGACCAATGGCATCACTTGGGTCACCAGGAATGGATGTACTGCAGATACCTTAACCATGGTGATAGATGATCTCACAGAGAGGTTTTATGTAGATGTTAAAAAGGATTGGAAAGAGTACCAAGTCCTGTGGCACACTACAAGATAGTGTCTAAGGGCTAGCCCTTTCACTCCCTATTAATACTGATTAGGACTGGCTTTGGAGAAAGAAACTGAATCAGTGCAAAACTCTACCACCCAGCCCCAGTCTCCCAGCTGATCCAAAAAGATACCATGGTTGATGGTACTGAAAACCTCTGAGAGGTCAAAGAAAGTGTGGATAATTGCACTGCTGTTGCTAAAGATCATCAACAAGCATGACTAGTGCTGTTTCTGTCCCATAACCATCCTGATTGAAAATGATCCAGATAATCCACTTCATCCAGGACTCTCTGAAGCTACCATTCGTTTATATTATGTTGTATTTCTCTTTTTTTAATGTACATTAATCAATCTTTTGGGGACATTCATAAATATTGATGAATGGAAAAACAAAATAAAGAAATTGGAAGAGCCACCCTTTCTGTGGACTTTATTCAGCTAGGAGGTTAGATGTACAATATGTCACGCTTGCTATAGTCCCACAGTTACCTGGATTCCATTCCATGAGATCAAAGCTGTAACTGTTGAAACTCATGACATCAATTCAAAAACCAATTCAGGCAATATCAAGTGGATGGTTATTAGGCTATAGGAGATACAAGCTCAAATGCCAGTTTGATTATGTTTGATAGAAGAGAGCCATGCTCATACTTCAAAAACACTAGTATTTTTTGCTATGCATTTCCATAGATGCAGATTTTCCAATCTGAATGTATCATCTGCATTTTCTGCATTTTTCTCTTGCCTGAAATTATTTGTGCCCTCCCCCTCCTCAGGATACATATAACTTCTGCCAAATCAATTAAATTGTCCCCAAGGGGATTTTGTTGCTGGAAGGTAAATGATATCGTCTGTGTATCAGCAGAAGACAATTCATCTATTGCCCATGGCAGCACTCTTTACAGTAAGTCACAATCATCTTATTTTGGAGAGGAAACAGATGGAACACTGCTTCTTCCTGAAAGCTGAAGTTTGGCCTTCTCTTTTCCTAGTTATTTTACAACGAATTAGAATGAATCTGACAAATTGTTCTATTAGCTAGTTAATTTTGTTTCTTTTGTCAAATTCCTTTTGTATGTTTTTTAAATCAGTAAACTGGGCAGTTCCCAGAGTTCTGCCATGTCTTTACCTAGAATTAGCATGGTAAAACTAAGTTTGTAAACTAACATTAATACACTGTGTTCCATGCTTCTTGGAGAACCAGAAATTTGACATAATCTAGATTAATGTAATGTGTTTTACAAAGTACTTTAAAAAATATGCAAAGCAGCCACAGAGTTCATAATAGAACACATAGATACATATAATGAAGAAAACATTTCATTTGGGGAGTAATTTACATTTAACATTGGTGTAAAAAAATGAAAGCTGGTGACTCTGGCATCAGGTGGGAAAGATTTTTTAAAATTTTGTTTGCATTGGTTGTTGTGACATGTTAAGCTCAGTAAATAAATAATTTAGAAATAATTTGGTACCTTTCTAGTTAGATTCTAAAGTCGATTAGTAGGTTTTTAAAAACTATTTATGTAATCACAAGCAAGGATTGATATTTCAGTGTTTATGTCAAGGAATTGGTATTAGTAAAAACTCTATCCAACTTCTCCATATTTGTAAGGTATGCATAGTTATTATGATTGGTACTCCAACTGCATAACATAATACTTGATAAACCTTTTAATATTCTTTTTTTGAAAAAGACAAAGGATATTTGGTAGTTTTCTGAAACATGTTGTCTTGCTGTTGATTTTAGTTCCATTAATTGTTTTATGTTCTAGTCTTATATTCTTATATTTTTTGTAAGCTCTCTTGGAAATAATTTCATTAAAATAGAGTGATATAAATCTTTAAAACAAAGAGTACTAAATCTATTCCATATAATTGTTGTTGGGGATCATAATTCATTACCTACTTCATCAACCTTTGCTTCACAACAAACATCATTGACAGTACTAAGAATATATTCATCTTTTATTTTTTTCTCCTCAGTATAATTTGCTTTGAGTTCTTTGTACGATAACTGTACTTTACATAAATATATAATATTTACATATTTATGAAGGTTTAGATAGAAAGCCATAAGGAGAGACAGAGAAAAGAATACCTGACAATGCAAAGGCTGATATAAATTGACATTTTGGTTTTCTATGAATAAAGTGCAATTCTAAATGTGTTGCCTGTCGGGTGATGATGAATTTCCCAAATATTTGGGGAAGGCATGCTTTAATAGTATGGATGTTAATATACATTTATAATCAGCAGTTCGTGCAGCTTTAAAAAAAGTCCCAAATTAATGGAGAAGAAAGATATAGTTGAAAGTAATAAACAAACAAGTAACTAACTGATTAGGGCATCCCTTCTACAAAATCATAGAATCATACTATTGGAAGGGAGTCTGGAGATCTTCTAGTCAAACCTTGCCCATTCTTAGATCATTGTAGACAATGGTTATCCAATTTTTGTTTGATAATCTCCAATGACAGAGCACCTACAACTCTAGGAAGGAGGCTATTTCAGTATTTAATAGCCTTCACAGTTAGACAATTTAATTTTATCTCAAGTTTGGCTCTTTCTTTGTAAAATTTATACCTTTTTATTCTTTCCTATCCTTGGGCATTACAGAGAACAAATCCATGTTCTCAATGATGTCCCTTCACAGGATTTAGTTTCCAAGTCTCTCATCAGTTTTGTAGCTCCTCTCTGCAATCTTCTTCCTGAATTTTCAGAACTTGATGAAATCATGGGGCACAATATTCTAATTGCATGCCACATAAAGAAAGATAGAAAGTTCCTTTATGCTAACTCAGATAATCATTTCATGTAGCCCACAATTTGCTGTAGGTCTCCACAGTTTTATATGAAATGCTGGAAATTGAGTCAGGATCTTCTACATACTAGGTGCTTTATTATATATCTATTTATTCCCTAGAAAGTTAAAAATAGATTACATAGTTTTTTCAAACAAGGAAAGGTGAGCAGAAAGATCACCTGTCCTCCCCAGTTTCTTAATTTTGAGACATGGCAGGGTAGAATAATTCATGGCTCTTACCAGTTCTGCCCTTCACAGAATGAAGCTGAAGTTAGGAATTATTGGTCTACTCCCTAGACACCAAGAGCATACAATACATGGCAACCGAGTTAAGCAAATCTGTAGAAAAATAGCAATAGCACTTAGACTTATATACTGCTTCACAGCACTTTACTGCCCTCTCTAAGTGGTTTTACAAAGTCAGCATATTGTTTATTTAGCATAAATAATTTCTTATGAAATTTAGTATGCCAAATTTAAAACATAGTTTGTTTAAAATGTAAAACAATACAAGAAGTTAAAAGTAGTTGCTGAACTTAAAAATCAAATCAAATATATTTATTAATATTAGACCTACTCGGCTATGATAGCTTCAGAGAAATTTGAGAATCAGCTGCAGTTTCAATGGGATGTTTGAAAGAGAGCAGTTGATTGGTTGTTGGTTGAAGGATCGTTATATCAACAAAAGAAACAGAAAAGAAGTATGATGAAATAAAGATGTGATTTGAAAGGGTTAGACATTATTTTTCAGGTTTAAAAATCATGTGGTCAGTGAAAATGAGAACCAAGTTTTACAGTTACATAGTTTACCATGTTTGGAAGATGGAAAACACATGTCTCTATGCATGTCTCTTTTCTTCAATTTGCCCCTTATGAATGGAGTTACAGAATTCAGTGGAACATTTAGCCAGACTATAATACATAGTGATACATGGAGTCTCCTAAGCAATTTTATTACTTTGATCGAAGGTACTATCAGAAAGCTACAGACATTTTCCTCAAAAGAAATCCATATAATTGATGCAAATTCCATTTTAGTCAAATGTTAGTGTTGTTGATCGCCCTCAGTTTGCATACTCTTTATTCTCTTCATTAACATTCTTTGTCAATGTGTCTCTGCTTTGGCTCAGCACCTGCTTACTACTTGGTTTTCTTGCAAAATTAATCCACATTGCTGACAATGGCAGGTCCATCTTGAATTTAGCTAATTCAAGTGAACAATATAACTTTCAATATTGTTTTTTATTCATTTTTGTTTATTTTCTGTTAACTGTCATGCATAAAAATGTTCTTAAGATAGAGTAAATGAAGTAGTCTTTTTATCCATTTGTTAATCCTTAAGCCATCTGCCTTATTCAGGCTTACTTTCGGTAGGTATTTTTTCATTTACAAATAAAATGGAAGGAATTGCCTCAGCAGCAGAAGGCAATGCAAGCATTCAAATAACATGCACATGCATTTACTAAAATGTCTCTCTAACTAGACATTAAAAATAGGTTCACTTTGATCAATTCAAACTAATGCATCTGTGTATTTTCTTCTTTACATTTTGCTTTTACGTGATACAATACTGAGCTGAAAAACAGCCTTACTATATTGAATATTCTATAAACTCTTATCGAGCCTTGTCCAAATTTGAATGTATTGGATATATTCAACATCCTACTCCCCTAGGGAAACACTAAGATTATTGTGGTCTGGGGATTATTGGATTTTCAATTTAACACATGCTCAGGATGCCATTCAGGAATGGTTATTGTTTTGTATTTTTTAAGCTTTCAGTACCAAGGATAGCAGTTAGCCACACTTAAACAGGAATAAGGTTTACCTACTTTATTACATTGCAGCAAAGTTGTTTTCCCCACCCAATGAGCTAGCAATCTTTAATACATAATGGAGAAAGCAATGCTTCTTTTGGAATTGGGAGCTTCTGAGTCACCAATGAAGGACAGAGGTATTTTTCATCTAGACAACTCTCTGATAAACATAAATGTGTAGAGCTAATACAGGCTGAAATATCTATGTGAAAGCTTATTCGGGAGACTGAACGAAAGCCAACTGTACATACATTTTTCCCCAGAGAAGCCACTGGAATGTAATTTATAGAAGAAAACATGGTTTCCTTTTCTTTCAATGTATTAGATACATAAGCCAGTTTGATATAGTAGTTATAGCCTCCAGGCCTTGTACATGAAGCCAGCTGGGTGACTTTAGGCCAGTAACTTTCTCTTTGCCCCAGGAAAAAGGAAATGGCAAACATGTTATGAAAAATGCCAAGAAAAGTGCATGGACATATCCAAGCACTCATCAGGAATCAAGACTTGAATACAAACAAGTAAACAAACACAAAAGTTCCTTGAAATATGCCAGAGGTCCAAAGTAAATGCAATTTTGAAGGAATATTTCTCAATATAATGCAAGTCATGGGCTTTTATTATGCAGAAATATATTTATGCTATTATTTGGATTGGGAAGTAGCTAGCTGACAATCCTTTTGTTGTTGCTTCTTAGAATATCAGAGAATATAAAAAAATGGCTTTATTCATTTCTCTTTTCTTTTTTTCCTACTTTTCTCCTTTTTGTCTATCCAGTGAAACAGATTTTGCACAGATGCCAGGAGAATGATTAATTGATTTTGCTGTCAGAGCTGGAGAGTATTGTATGGATTTGTGTGTGTATGTAAATTGTGTTGGAGAAAACCTGGCCTTGTGCTGTTTAACAACCTATCTTAAGAAACGTACTATAAAGGAAACTAAGATGCAAGAAACAAATGTAATTCTAGAAAAAGGTAAAATGTGTCTTAACCTGTGGGGGCCTTCAGGGTTATATATAATAAATTATAAAATGAACTAAAGCCTTAAAAGAGGCAGCATCCTCAAGTGAACCAGTTTATTCCTCTATACAGTATACACCGTTGTCACAGCATTCACTCACACAACCTAAGTGCAAACTTAGTTCTTACCTGAAGTGAAGTGAAATGAAGTGAAGTGGCTTGAGGCAAAAATGTCCATCCACAGCTTATCAGGGAAGAAGAGGAACTCTTGAATCAGCTTTCCATTGAAGGATAAGGTCCACACAGAATGAAATGAATAGTAAAAGTGAACAATTCACCACCCAGAAATTGCTAGACTATGGGTTAGTTTCTCTAATAATGCCTCACATTTCCAAAATGAGAGACTCTTAGTAAGATATAAATTAAATCTAATCTGAGAACTGATAAATATTTTTGAAAGATATCTTGTGAACATGGTCTGAAGGTCTTTGAATTACACTGAGGCAAAAGAAGACAATTTGATGAAATGTATTCTAACAATAACTAGGAGGCTTGTGCAGGATGGGAAGGAATGAGCATACAGGAGAGAATACATCAAGGATTCCAGTGTGTCTACATTTACATGGACTATGAAAGACCACACAGAAAGAAATAATTTAATACAGGAAGGTGGGCATTATTGAAATCTAGCAGCATGAGAGCCATAAATGGAATGCAAGGTGAGAAGATATAAATTATTCAAAAGGCTCAAATCTGACAGGAAGAGTGGACAAGTAACTTTTTATGAAAATAAGCATATTTATGTTTTGAGATACATGAAAAACAAGTTGTGATTGCTGGGTTAGGAATAGAAGGAAGGAAAACAATTTGAATCAGTGTACTATAAACTACCAAGACAGACAGGGGATCTGGATTATACTTTCTTGGACCAGATTACAAACATTTCAGGGAGGAATCATAATAATAATAGAAGACTAGAGCTATCCAATATCCCTCAGTGGTTTTACTCATTGTTTTTGTTTTCAGAATATTGATGTGATGTTAACAAAAAAGGAAGAGCAGGCTGAAGAAATTAATGCAGTACAAATTTTGGGAGAATGTAACCATATCACCTTCGGTTTGGAGTATATGATGGATTGAAACAGGTGACATGTAGAGGACATTCCTTTCCCACTCCTACTTGTCTACAAAGGTTAGTTGTGTTTAAATAATTTTAAGCACAAGGTTGACACAGAAAGGGAACTAAAAAGACTATAATGAAGATGGAAGCCCCTTGCAGCAATTCAGAAAGCTGTAGCCCTGGCAATGCAGCAAAAGGTTCTTTAGGACAATTCAGTATCTGCAGTTAACTCTTTGTGTATCTAGATAAATGTGCAGATGATACAAAAAAGGTATTGTATTATTTTTGTGCAGCCTTTTTTTCTGAAATATTGATGGCAGTGTTGCAAGGAAAAATTGAAGTAGTTGAGGTGATTAAGGCGAAGAGGATGGTAGTGTGCACACTGTCATATATTGTAGACAAACTTCTGATATCCACTATTTGCATTCTGGTTGGGCATCAATCCTTTAACTTTTCACATTGGTTTTAAATATTCAAAACTTGGCTTATAGATTTTTGTTATGACTCTGTTAAGACATACTTAAAGTTAAGTTTAATCAGGGCTATTGTGTGTATGATGTAAACTAGTTCATGCCGTCTTCAATGACTATGATTGTGAAATGGTAAAACATCATAGATATTTAAGTCAAATGTTGAATTATACAATTAGTATTATATATTAAGTATTTTCATGGTACATTTTCAAGTGCTAAAGGTTTGAAAATTGGAAGATAAATATATATAGTGTAACAATGGATCAAGTTCTAAGAAATCTGTAATCTTCATGCAGCTTCCTTGGTTTCAATTTACTTCAAAGGCTAATTTGTACTATCCACTTTAAATTTACATTTTACTGGCTCTGATTGAATATTGGTTTAGGTGAAATTCTGATATTTACCAAATATAAAGAAAGAAGAATCTATGCAGAAGAAGATAGAATAATCTATGAAAAACAGTAATTGATAAAAGATATGTTCTTGTCTTATGTAAAAATACTTTTTCCCATTTTCTCCTCCTTTTTCCTTATAGAACTTATAGGTCCTCTGACCCTATCATGGCTCTGGGCAGGATATGGTGTAATTTAAAACAATCCAATACAAACAATAAAAGCAAATCTACAGAAAAGAAATAAAACATTAATTCTAATGAGCCAATCATCCCACAAGAGTCCAACACCCATTTAAGCCCCAGGTATGATATAGAACAAGGTTTAAATAAGGTCAGCACAAACAATTGTGCATGGAAATTAAAACTTTTATAAAGTAGAAACATTATCTATCCTTTAATTCTATTGCTCTGAATGCTTCTGCTTATATTATCAGGCAACTTTAGAAATATAATAAATAAATAATGAAACAAGTACTGTTTCTTATTCTTTGAATGTCTGATAAAGCTTTAGTTTCTCAACTTTCATCCTCACATATCTGCTCTTACAGTATTGAGCTAAATAGTAAAAGGAGATGCACAGGCAGAGTGTTATGACTTTTATGTGTGTGTCTTTAAACATGGAAGACAAGTGATGTGGGCCTGATGAATCAGGCTGAAGGGAATTTAACTAATCCTTACCATCCCAGGGAGAAAGAGACATATGGCACATTCTACAGATGCATACATGAATATATAAATATAAATATGTTGCCTCCTTAGAGAACCATCTGATATAGACAGTTAACAAATTTCATGCAGCCATACTACCCATGTACATACGCATACCACATATATGCATTAGGATGAAAGAAAAAGTATAAAGTCAATATTAAACAGTATCAAGTTTGTGGTAAATAATTTAGAGGGCAGAATTTATGTAAAATCAGCCTACTGTTTGTTCATATCATTAGTGAACATTAATGAAATCAGAATAAATGTCCTTTAAGATACATAATACTTCTTAATAGGAGTTAGAACTGGAAACAAGAATAACCATATCTTTGAGAATATCTGATTCTAGCATTTATTCAGAATTGATCGTCATCAAAGACAGGTCAGAATAATCAGAATGAATCATATATTAATCTGGTCACATTTGCTAACTTGTCCTCATCTCTGCTAGTATCTATTTTTTCTCTCTTTCTGCCAATAGTAAACTATTCCTCGTTCATGTTCCAACACAAATGTCACACTGCAATAAATACAACACTCTTACGTAAAGGAGATAATACAACTCTTTGAGGTTCTGGTGATAGCTATGCTTTTGACGAGATGTCCCAGCACTAGTAGTGTTCTTGCAAACATAACCCAAGTGCTTGTGAAGCACTATAAAATCAATGAATCAGTCAATCAATTGCCTGACCATACAATTTAATTGTCTCGCCTCCTGTGGCTGGGTGATAGCCACAGATTCTCTGTAAACTGCCAAAAGAAGCATTGTATTGCATTTTCAGATGTAACCCATAGTCTCTTTGGCAGAAATAAACCACCTGTGGTCATTTATGTGCAAATATAACATGTGCCCAGGGGCCTTTTGGAAGAAAAGCTTTCGATCTGTGTTCATGACTAAGGAGCTGTAACAGAAGCAAATAAACATGTTGATGCCCTCCTTGCTCACTTCTTTCCAGCTGAGCTTTTGTTGCCCTACACTTTGCTTCACCAAGTTAAAGCAATGGAAGTGGCATTTTGCATTAAGAGAATGGCTGGTGAGGAAGAGAAAGAGCCATAAAGTGCACTTAATGCAACTCACTATGGTATTGGAGATTACAGCCAGAGCTGAAGTGAATGAGGCTCATTTCCTCATCAGCAGTGAATTCCCTAGACAAGAGCCATTAAAAAGTCAACAGGGTCTAGCTTTCCCTCTCTTTTTCCCACAGGAATTGCACAATATAGCTATTGCATTAAGTACATTGCCTTTCATTGTGAACTGGCTGATTAATATAAGAACAGCACTTAGATGACAAGGAAAACTGGAGCAAGATAATTTTAAGACTGTTTGATGAGTTGTTACCTTATTCCATTGTACACTGTAGTAACTAAAGGTCCTGTTTTATAGATAATTGGGCCTGAAGCTTTTTTGCATTTTTTTTAAAAAAACTAACAATTTATTACAGTTTATAAAAGCTTTATTTGCTGGTCATTTGTGACATAATCAACAATATTGTTATTGTGTAGCAAAAATAAAACCACACGTGAATTTGGCCCAAACAATAACCTCAATACTAATAATTGCATCATCAGATACTGGTCTTTTACATAAGTTGCCTTGGACATAAGACTAGTCATTGTCTCCCAAATCTGAAATTAGACCCAAATCCCCTCCCTGCCTCTTTCCTTCTCAAATTGCTAATTAATTCTCCCAAGCCCATTTCTCTAAAACAAATAAAATTCAGAAAAATGGCTTTCTACCAGTTTTCATTCAATTTGATGCTAGACAACTTGCTTTTGCTATTTCTCTAGCTTTCAGTGAAAGTTGATGGAGTCTGATTTTCTTACCTTTATTTTTGTTATTAATGGCTTATATGTGAATTTATATGTGAATTTCTTTCACATTTGGAAATTTATTATATAAAATAAATAGAAACAATTTGAACTACACTACCTTCTGTCACTCCCAACGTAAAATTAAGCTAAAATGTATTGATATTGAAATAAATTCTTAAACATTTTGAAAATAGGGTAAACAAGCTGATGTCTCTTTTAGAAAAATCCTTTTGAGAAACTGTAAAACAATTTCTGGACTCACTGGAGACGAGTCTAATGCTGGGAACGATTGAGGGCAAAAAGAAGAAGGGGATGGCAGAGAATGAGATGGCTGGATGGAGTCACTGAAGCAGTCTGTGTGAGCTTAAATGGACTCTGGGGGATGGGAGAGGACAGGAAGGCCTGGAAGAATGTTGTCCATGGGATTGCAATGGGTCAGACATGGATTTCGCTACTAACAACAATAAAACATTTTCATCAAGGATTTATTTTTTTTTATTTAGTAATACTGGGTGCTTTATGTACAAAAAGGGAAAAGCAGAGTTCTCCACTTCCTTCTCCAGCATCTGGGGGACTATATTTTTCTCATCCTTTATTTCTGCCATGTCAACAAACAATAGCATGCTGTTAAAAGTGACATCTTTAAAGATTGCTAGGGATTTTGTTCAGCTCACCAACTAACAGAGAAAGGAAGAGAGACTTCCATTGTCCACCAGATCTTGACCAAGATATCTTATAAAGTAGCTTCAAAAATAGAATTACAAACTTTCCAATTTGATACCCCTATCTTGTATTAATTAATTTCACCAATATTTTATTGATAATTTACAATTCTCAAAGAATACAGGAGATATCTTGCTGTTGTTCCATGTAGAAAGCAATCGCCTGATGCATAACATCTATTCAAAGCTCGCTTAATGAGGTTTTTTTTCCATTTAATTAAGTATTTTTACTGAAAAATCAATAATATATCCCATCTACTAGTCAGCATTTTTTAAAATTTCTTTCTCCCTACCCCAAATGTTATGATACCTAGAATATAACAAGACCAAAAGGGAGACCAGGAATTTGAAAAAAGCTTAAAATCTAAAATAGGAAAAGGGCAGGAAGTTCCTAATATTTACATGGCTGTTAAAATCTCTGCTTAGCTGTTTTTAAAATCTGTTACACGGTTTCCTCATCTGTTTTATATTTATTTTAGAATAGTCTTCAGGGGACTACTCTATCTCTATGGGTATTATATTCGGCTTTCTTTTAAGGTTTTGCTTAAATATTTTTGATATTTTTGCCCAACTAACTTGTAAGAGTCATGGTGGCGCAATGGTTACAATGCAGTCTTCTTCTTCTTCTTAGCTTATTACCACAAATTCAGGGTCTACTTTTTGGATCATTGAACGCCACTTAAGCATGGTCAGTTGCATCTCCAGGGTGCAGGCCCGAAGCTTGCATAACTGTGTCGATGGTGTCTCGCCATCTCTGTTTTGGATGTCTGTGAAGTCACTGGCCAATGAATTATAGTTGCTAGGCATTGCAGTACTGCAGACTAACTTACTGCTTCCTTCAGGAGTTCAATTCTGAATAGCTCAAGGTTTACTCAGCCTTCCATCCTTCTAAGGTCAGTAAAATGAGGACCCAGATTGTTGGGGGCAATATGCTGACTCTGTAAACCACTTAGGGCTGTAAAGCACTATGAAGCGGTATATAAGTCTACATGCTATTACTATTATCTCATCTTGAGGAGGAGAGTGAGTTTACTATGACATTGCACTCTGTGACCTACTTAATACTTTCAACACTGAGACACAGGTAGGAAAGATCAAGGTTTGCATCGCTACATCACAATATTTAACTGTTTATTTGTTGATAATTTGTTATCACAGTTGGTAAATGGATACCCGTGCTGTATGCCTATGTGCACATCTGATTTGCTTTAAAAATCTAGAAGAAGATATTGAAAAATTGTTTCCCTATTTATGCAAAGAACCAAGTTAACTTCAATGAAATTCTTATCTTTACCATATATAGCCAAGGACAATCATGGAAGTATAAAGCTTGAATTAAAAAGTATCAAAAGTAGATGTTTAAAAATTCTGTTTTCTTTCAGTATACACCAGCTTAGCCAAAGGGATTCAACCATATGTTATGACCTTCATTTGCAATCATATACACTCAGGCAGCCTGTATGAAAATGAGCTGCAGATGAAGAATGCTTAATGAATGCCTTGAAGAGAGCTTTAATTTGTGGATAATTCACAAATCCAAAGAAAAGATGTGAAATGGATGATTTACTAAGTCATGAATAGAAAGAATAATTAATTTCTGGACTGGATGGTTTTCTGCCTAGCTGCTGCTAAAACAAGAAGCTTTTGCTTGGCAAGGGCAAACTTTTCTCTTGGAAGGATAGGTCAGTTATATTCACACTAAAAAGGGATCTTATTGCTTGTGGATATCTCTGCCTATTTGACAAGGAGATACTTTATAAAGCAGCAAGCCCTCTGCCAAGACCATCCCTTTCTTATTTGTAGTATTATGACCATTAACTTGGTCAAATAGTGCATGCAATTACCTGCAATTTGTAAATCCATAAGCACTACAATCAGGCTAGATTGTCAATTTTTCAATTACATTTATATCAGAGAAGCATCTTTGACAGGTTTTATCCCAGTAAGTTAGATTTCTTTCCAATTAGAGTAAATAATGAGAAGAAACAACTATATGAAATATGCAACTCCATGACCTAAGAACCAGCAAGCTCAAACCCAGTATAAAGACATTTCATAATAAGAGGTAGATATTGATTGAATGGGCACAGACAGAGATATGACAAATGGTATGACAAGAAAAGGAATACCCCTTTATTATTTCTCTGTAAAGATGATTGTCCTTGGAAATAGGAATTTCTTTTGACAAAATTCAGTGTGGGAGTAGCCACATATTTATGGTATTGTTTCATTTCTGTTCTCTTTTTTTTTTTAAAAAGAAGAGTTAATGTTATTCAGCTCCAAAATGTGTTAGTAATGTATAACTGGAATGCTCTAGGAGCTAGAACATTGTTAATTATCTTTTTTAAAGAAGAATGGAACTGCAACATGTTCATACTACACCTTCCCTAAAGGGATGCTTCCCTTAAGGTACATTTTTCCCTTAAGGTACATTTTTCCCTTAAGGTACATTTTTCACATTAATATCTTGTATTTAGCATTTTAATAAAAACAATCACCTTCTATTAATCTTATGAAAGCATTAAGATGAGGCACATAGGGAGCATATAATCTAAAAAATTCCTAGATGGAGGTTTTGTCAGGATGAATGTAGTCTGCTAGAGGTCTGTAGCAATATGGTGAAAAATATCCACTGAAATACTCTCTTTTTGCCCATTGTTGGTAAAGACATTTCTGTTTTGACACCCTTTTCATGCCAACAAAATATTACTTTATTTAAGTCTTTATTTAAATATTTTACCTTACTATGTTATTACATTTTAGAATATTATTATACTTTACATCAATTGTAATTTATGACATCATGGTTTGAAATTGTTTTAAGACCTTATCAAAGCACAAGGAGAGCTAGAGAAAAATATGCCTATAAATAAATCTTCTACTTAAGGCTCCTGCCAAGCTCACAATATGTCAGAGACCTACATTCTTTCTTTTTTTAACACTTTATGATTTCTTTATCCAGGTGTCGTGAAACTAGGTCATAACAATGAGGGCATGCCTTATCTAGATACCAAATTAATAAACTATTTTTTTAGGAAACATAACATAAACTACAATTTAACATGGGAACACATTTTAAATAAACATTTCAAAGTGACGGCAAAGATTTAAAAAAAACCACTCACAGGTTTGTCTTTGGGCCCAAAAACAATGTTTCGTCTTCTTCTTAAAAAACAAAAATTAAAAAGGGGGGCAGTAGAATTTAGTTAGCTGTTATCTGAAAGACCACATTTCATTATTCATGGCAATGCTCATGCATATTACATCAGATTACAAACTGTGGAGTGTATGGAAGCAAAATTATGCTGTAGCCTATTTAGTAATGCTGGACTGTTTGGAAAAAGCATTTCACAAATCTGTCTCAAAGGATGTACCACTTCTGAATCCCTTTTATTTGAGATCCCAACCAATATCTGTCAATGTCATGGCTACAGTGAACATGTACTGGAGGTAGGAATGAAGCAAGGAATACTCTAAGGTAGGCAAACAAAATGAAGAATGAATTACAACAAAAGCAATGCCTTTACTTGCTGAAAAAGAAATGTGGGGGGGAAATGATCTTCAATATATCCTGAAATGCAGAATAGATCTTTCTTACATACTGATCAAATTGGTCAAAGAATGTTGAGTATTTTTATTCCAGAAAAAAAAAAGATGGCTAAAGAAGACCAAAGTAGAGGCTTATAAAATAAGAATGATGTGAACAGACAGTTATAATTTCCAACAAACTAAAGTGCTATCATGGGACCATCCACTGAACAAAAATTGCCAGTAGATTTGGAGCAGGTTTCTTTTTCCTTCTACACCAATTTATATAACTTGGGCCATAACTAGATGTAATGCACACAGTTAAGGATTTTCTTTTTGCTAATATTTTTTTTCCTTTTAATGAAATCAAATTCGTGATTAAGTTAAGGTGAAAAATATGGTCTAGAGCTATTCGGCTACAAAAGTAATATTGAAACTTCCATATTTTGTGACATTTTATAGAACTCATAAGCAGAAATTCTACCCAAATTGCTGCCTTTTTCTGTCATTTTACAGGGATCACAGAAATGTGCATAGCTACAACCACTGATTACTCAAATCCCTTTAGCTTTAGCATCTTGTGAGGAAACATTGGTTCGTACAATCAGCAACAACAATCAAAATTAAACTAGTCTACAATATACTTAATTTTGCTATCTAACAATTGTCTGCTAAGAATGAGCCTCGTGATTGATATTTCATTCTATTGACATAAAATGTTTTTTTAAAAAAACCCACTCCTTCGAATTGTTCAAACATTGTCTCTTTTACATTTTCAACCTATAAGGAGCTTGTTAATGGAGATTCTTCCTTTACATGCTCGGTAGGGAGAGGCCATACATATTTAAATCAATGTGTGATTCCATGATTCCAAATGAGTTTTGGGATGGTATGAATATAGTGGAGGAAGAAAAATTATCCCTCCTCTTTAATATGTCACAGAGGCTACATTTCATACAATGGTCATGTAGCAAATAAGGGAAATGAAAATGGACTAGAAAAGGTACAAACCCTAAATTAGCTGAATTGCAGGAAATTGTTCATGGATATTTACTGGCAAGCAATGTTCAAATTACATGTTTAGATTTCCTGCATACCCTTTGCAGCTTCTATTAACCTCATTTTGAACTGTTGCAAATTTCAGGCCATTTTCAAAGGAAACTGCACAGAAAGCGCATGTATACAAGTTAAAATACTCACAACTAGTGCGTGTACATCTTTAAAAATATCTTCTATTCATTCTTCCCAATCTGGAGGAATACCTTTCAAATAGATAAGCCACATTCTGTAGCATTGTGGGTCTTATGGGAATTCAGAGCAGTTTGTATTATATTTTATTTATTGCCCTGTACACTGCAGTAAATGATTTAAGGATTTTTCCCCCTGCACACAATGCTACAAGTAACATTATTTAAAAGATAATTGCAGATTAATTAATAAGTAAAGGGAGTCTTAGCTGTTAGAAATTGTTTTATACTGCTTCTATTTAGGCTACTGAAATGGGGGAATAACATTTATCAAGATACCACTGAACAAGGGTGACATTAATATACTTTGCTTATTTCAATTTATTTAATTTTATGCAATTATCTACTCTAGACCGTCATTTTTTTGCCATTAGGTCAGGGCCTACTCTTAGGCTAATTTTATTTTGAACATTATGAATTACAGAGTGTGCAGTTGCTTCTCCAGCAATTGAAAATTAATGTATTGTTTTAATCTATTGAAACCTGAACGGAATACTTCTTCCTATTCCTACTCTTTGCTTCAGACAAGAATGTATGTCCTATTCCAGACAGTAGGCCAAACTTGTTCCCTGAGTAGAATTTCATAGTCTGCACTCTGAAACATGAATGGGACCAAGACTAAAAAAAAGGATGATTTAAAAGTTAATCTAATTCAATGAGATGTGGTTAGCATTACTTTTCTTCACATTTATTATTTTTAGCTATATGTCAGTTTAAAAACTACAATTTGGCACAGCATCTGAAGGAGATTCGGATGCCATACTGAATGACAGTATCAGGCCTTTGAGGTAATCCAGAAAAGAACCACCAAATATGAGCTACCTCTACCTTTATTGTAAACTGTTTATTGTTTAACTCTTACAGTTAAAGAATAATGAAAATATGTCTGTGGCCCCTTTGCCTTTATAGTGCAAGAAATTAGGGAGACATTGCCATGGTCTCCATTCTTTTGCCTCTTATCTGACCATTGCCTGGTTTGTGGCTCATCCTACTTTTCCTCCTGTCTCAAAGACATTCTTACAGACCATTATGGAGTGCAGAAGAAAAAAGGCTGAAGATAGGTGTGCATAAAACCTATAGGTAATTGATTTTAAATATCCTATAGGTAGTAAAAGAATTTGAAATGATTACTATAATAGCAATAGAAATATAATACATTTTACCAGAGGTGAAATCTAGCCAGCTCGCACCGGTTCGTGCGAACCTTTAGGGAAAATTTTGATTGGTTTTGAGAACCGGCAAATATCACCTCTGGCTGCCCTGCCCCTGCTCGTCTGCTCACCGCTCACCCCTTGTGGCGTCCCCGCACAGCCTAGCTACCCGCCTCCCCTCCCCATGGCCCCCGGAGCTTTCCACACTCACCCTGGGAACTTCAACCTCTGAAAATGCCTGCCGGTTGAATGGAGATGGATTCCCAGGATCGAAAGTATTTCTCAGTGCAGGGCAGGCTGAG
>JANHFL010009640.1:119970-176008 GCA_032468155.1 Oxyrhabdium leporinum | reverse complement strand
TCTAGGACTGACCGGTTTGATCGCCTTGCAGTCCAAGGGACTCGCAGGAGTCTTCTCCAGCACCATAGTTCAAAGGCTTCAATTCTTTGGTGCTCAGCCTTCCTTTTGGTATTTTCAATACCTAATATTATTTCAATTCTAATATTAATAATATTAGAATATTGCAAATTCTTTTTCAGTATTATTACTTCAATTCTCTTGTACAACAGTGATACATCTTTTGATATAGATATTTTTTGCTGCTCAATTGGAAAATGATATACCAGCTTTCAGCTGCAATCTGATAGAATTAAAATCCATTGAAAGAATAGAGTTTATTTCTGGATTTTGTGGTATAGAACAGTTCCTTAATTACGTGAAGAATAGAGACTAGGCTGGTATAAACTTACTTTCTGCACTTTGCTTGCTTATTGTGATGTGTATACATATGTGTTTTGTGGAAGTCTTTCCAATCTTGCACCTTTTCATATTGTTCGATACTACTTCCATAGTTTCCTAATTGTTTTGAAAAACAATAATAAATAACAAACCTCAACCAAACAAGGGAGAATTATTGCAGAAATAAGCACAGGATACAAACTGTGTATCCTGTGCTGCAGAGATACAAACAAGTATATTTACCCCATAGAAATTCTTACTAAATATTGTGGTACAGGTAGCCCTCAATTTACAACAGTTCGTTTAGTAACCAAGTTACAACAGCATTGAAAAAAATGACATGACTCTTTTTCACACTTATAACAGTTGTGGCATCCTCATTGTCACATGTTCAAAATTTGGATGCTTGACAATTTTAGTTTCTATTTATGATGGTTGCAATGTCCCAGACTCACCTTTTGTGATCACCTTTTGCAACCTTCTGACAAGCAAAGTCAACAGGGAAGCCAGATTCACTTAACAACCATTTTGCTAACTTAACACCTGCAGAAATTAATTTAAACAACTGCAAAAAGTTGTAAAATGGGGCAAAATTCACTTAACAACTGTCTGTCTTAGGTCATAAGAAGATTGCCAGAACTCTTCCTGATTAATGCGAGTTCTATGATTACTTCTTAAAGCTCACCAAAAATTTAAATATCAGATGGACTAAAATGATTTTAAAAGTTAGCAATTGATTGATAAACAGCAGAAGCTCAATTTAGTTTTGATAACTATGTACATATATGGCTATGGTAATCAATGTATAGGCAACTCATTTCCCAAAATATGTTTTCCATATGTTTGCTGAATTGCAGAACGCATGTTAATCAAAGTCAATTTGTATTCTGCTTTAATTGTCAGCAGTTTAAAGTAAACTATGAATGCTGGTTTGTTTAAACCAGATTTAAGGCTCATTTGTATTAGAAATGTAAATCTATATCTTGCTATATTTACATGTCTTGCTTTTTCAAATCTCTATGCTAGTGTTATGGCTATCCCTAATGAATCTCCACTCCTTGACTAAAGCTGCTCCTTAATTAAAATAAAATGTGTGTGAAAGCTTATGTTTATAGATGATCAAATCACTTTGACCTACAGAAGGATTTACAGTATCTTAAGTGAATAGAGCTCAATAATTTGAGTTCTTAAGACTGCTTTCAAATGCAAATATGCATGTAAGCATTTTGCCTTAGATAGGGAAGGTCATGAATTTGAAGGCATAGGGTTAATTGTGAGGGGTCCTTGATGCTTGCTTGTTTTCTTGCAGATGTTTCATTACCAAACTAGGTAACATCATCAGTGCTAGGAAGGAGTGCTGTTTGCTGTCAGTTTATATTCTTGTGACTTGCTTGTCTGTGTGGATTAATTGTTAAGGGTTCATTGTGTTGCCCCACTGCATGCTGAGTTTACAGGTTTGTTAGGATGTCTACATCGACATTTAGATAAGAGTTCAGGATCCTTCAGAAAGCAAGAAACTTCTTTTGATATGTACTGAAAGTCAGATTGATAAAAGTGTTAAAGCACTTAAACAGGGAGCAGTAATTTGGGCATATTCTGGGGGTAATGGGACACACCGTAATTGCTTGTTGGTGTTTTGGGGATCCAGTTTGGGATAGCTGCAGCTGCTGAGACACTTGTGTAAAACAGGGGGGGTATTTTGTTGTTCTGGGATAATAGCATTATTTGAGGCTGAGAAAAGGGCAACTTGTCAACAGTGAAGGATTTCACTATAAGGTGTGGGATTGTTTTACTGCTAAATTATATTCAAATTATTTACATATTTTAGTAAAATACTAAATTCGGAAAATGTTTTGATTGACATGTACAATGTTGTACTAAAGAGAGTACTGTAATATAACACTCTAAGTTAATGGTGTCTGTCTGTCTGTATCTGCCTGCCTGTCTATCTATTAATCTATGTATCCATCCATCTACCATCTTCCATCCAGATAGATAGACAGATAGACAGATTCCCAAACAATTTCTCCAGCGTACAGTGTGGTGTTTTTTTGGCAAATATAGAAAAGAAACTATCTCGTTTAAATGATATAGGAAATGTTTATGTTTTACATGTTTAAAATAGGAAGTTGAATTTTTGGAAATTCTAGTAAACATGGAAAGGAAATTCTTTATAGGACAGTCCGGACTTTCCAGAGTTGAGATGAACCATATATGTATGTAAAACAGTCAATCTGCTCAACCAAAATAACAATGTTATAAATCTTTAATTAATTAATTAATATTTCATGTTTCTAGACCACCCATCTCACTCAAGGTGGGGCTCCAGGAGTGCAGAGTGTAATCAGTGTAGAAAACCACATACAAAGTTAGCATTAGAATATTAAAATTAATTTAAAATTAGAAATTCTAGAATTCTGAACGTATAAAATTTCAAAGAAATAAAAAAAATCCAAGATGGCCATTTAGCATTGGTTATTAAAGGCAGAGAGAGGAGGGCCTTCAGGGTGCCAGCCAATCCCATGATTCTTTGATTGATAGCATCTGCAGCATACCTTCGTCCTTGCCTGATAGAGTGAAATGCAAATATTTCATAAGCACAGCTTTGCATTTTTATAAAAAATAATTTTCTCCATACTGCTCTGAATAAGATGCATGTTATGTTTATTTTGCATATTATTGAGCAACATCAACATTGATATATACTTTTAAGGGTTGTTATTCTGTTGTTAAGAAATTGTGGGAAATGTAGGGCATCATCTGCTTTTGAAATCTTTATTATAAGATTTTAAAATGGGGAATGGATTGTGGAAGAGAATCTTACTGTGTGGGAAATATAAAAATGTAACACTCATTAGAAGTGTACAATTTAATACAAATAAATCTCATCCTTTACTAAAAGAAGCACCAAACTTAAAAATGAAAGGTACTTTGAGGTCACTGTATTTACTGTCAGTAGCATAGAAAATGAAACAATTACAAAATTCACATTTTTGGGCTTATAATTTTTTGTAAACTCACCATTACTACAAGATAATAAATTTTGTGCTTTTAATTGTTAGCATTAAACGAGAGCACACTCAGATGTTCATCTGTTTGAAATAATTGTCACTGTGTTCAGTAAGTTTTACCCTTACTTAATCATATCTAGGAATGCAACCACCATTCTTTAATACGTGAGAAAATTGATATATGCATATATACTTACATAACAATTTGATGTTTTCTTTTGTTAGATATGGAGACCAAAGGCTATCGCAGTTATTCAGAAAGCCTAGATATGGAGAGGCGCTGGAGTCAAGGTTCACAATCTATGGAGTACACTCCTAAAGGAGCAGAAGAACAGTCCGAAGAGCGTAATAACTATATGGAGATCGTAAATGTGAGCTGTGTTTCTGGCACATTTCCAAATGCTGGTTCTCAAGGAAGCAACAAAGAAAAACCTGAGCTAATTTCTTGTCTTCATCCAGATCATAGTCAGCCGGCTATTTTACCCTCTGATATAAAAACTGAGATAGACTCCAAGGAACTTTCTGCAACGGTAGCCGAATCAATGGGTTTATACATGGATTCTATAAGAGATGCTGATTTTACCTATGATCAGCACAGTCATCAAGGAAACTTGACTTCTGCAAAGATGTATCAAAATGTTGAGCAATTAGTAAAACTCTATAAGGAGAATGGCCATCACACCTCTCCCTTGAACACCCCAAGTAGGTCCTTGAGACCTCTGATATCAGACTGTGCAAGCTCTGTGAATGGTGGCATTGTACCATCTATCATCAAAAGTCCTAGAGTGTGTCAAGAGAAGAACTCTTCTGATTGCAGTCCTCAAAGCATGACTCCTTCAGTATGCAGCCCTCCTGGAATTAGTTCTGTATCATCAACTACTCCTACTAACTTTGCAAATTTCACCGTAAATAGTCCAGTAAACCAGGGAACACCTTTGCCATGTTCACCTAACATTGAAACCCGAGGTTCAATGTTACATAGTCCTCCACATACTAGCAATGTGGGATCTCCTCTTTCTAGTCCTATAAGTAGCATGAAATCGCCTATTTCAAGCCCTCCTAGTCATTGTAGTGTGAAATCTCCAGTTTCAAGTCCTAATAACATTACAATGAGATCTTCAGTATCCAGTCCTGCAAATATGAACTCAAGGTGCTCTGTTGCCAGCCCTTCCAATGCCAACAATAGATCCACTCTTTCAAGTCCTGCAGTAAGCACTGTGGGATCTTCAATGTGTAGCCCTGTAAATGGTGCAATGACCTTTCCGGCATCTAGTACATTGGTTGGACCTGGTGCAACTCAAGACATGGTTCCTAGTCCAGATTCAAAAGAGAATAAAGGTGCTTCTGAAATCATATTTCCTAAAATAGAGGAAATAGAAAATGCCATCCCTATCAACGAAGTAGCTAATCAGATGACTGTTGCTCAGTTTATAAAACCTGAACCAGATGGGATATTTAGTAGCTCATGTCTTGGAGAAAATAACAAAATCAATTCTGATTCCCCATTTTCAGTATCAATAAAACAAGAATCGGCTAAACATTCTTGTTCTGGTGCTTCTTTTAAAGGGAATCACACCGCAAATCCCTTTCCATTTATGGATGGATCATATTTTTCTTTCATGGATGACAAAGATTACTATTCTCTTTCTGGGATTTTAGGACCACCGGTTTCATCATTTGATGGCACATGTGAAGCTAGTGTGTTTCCAAGTTCAGGTCTATCTATAGGGATTAAACAGGAGCCTGAAGAGAACAACTATTATCAAGAGAGTACTCTACCTTCCTCTGCCATTATTGGAGTGAATTCTGGTGGACAGTCATTTCACTATAGGATTGGTGCTCAAGGCAGAATAGCTTTATCACGGCCTGTTGGTAGAGAGCAGCCTTTTCAGCATATGAGCTCATTTCCTCTAGTGGAGTCATGGAAATCACATTCTGAGTTGTCTGGCAGAAGAAGTGATGGGTATCCAGTTCTAGAATACATTCCAGAAAATGTGTCAAGGTAGGTTTGCTTTACTACTGAATATCTAAAGAGGGGAAAAAAAACATTTGCTGTAAGATTGTTTTTGATGCTACTGTTTTTCAGAACTGATTATTTATATACATTGCAATATCTATTATTAAAATAGTATTAATTTTTAAAAATCAATAATTATTTTCAGAATTGTTTAGCGGTGGTACCGCATAATATTGTCCTGGCTAAATTTAAAAATGAGTTGCAAAACTTTCAGGAACATTATTTTCCTGTTTTTACTGCATTATTTACTGTTTTTATTGTTATTAACTGTAGGCATTTTCAAATGTCTTCTGGAAATAAAAAGGTAGCAAAGATTAATAGCTTTAATTAAGGACTGTAGCATGGAGCAGTTTTGCCCATTTACAACATTATGTGATTATTGTTTTCATATAAAAAAATAATTCTACGTAGGAAACTAGAACCATAATCCGGTTTAATCAAGGCTTGCTCTTCTAAATTCTATGAAACCTTTTTACAATCATAATAGTGGTACAAAGATAATTTCTTTTGTATTATACTACTAATAACTTATTTTGATGTATCTCCCATTTCCAAAGACATAACAGCAAAGACCTTGCCCTTGTATTGCTGGCTTTTTCTTTACTCTCCAGTGGTTGGTATTCTTTTCTATGACTTTGTTAGATTTCCCCGCCCCCCAGTTTTCATTAATATATTTCTCACTGAAGGTTTTATTAACCTATGCCCATTAACATGTGAAACATCAGTATATGCCATTTAATGTTAATGCCATAGTTAAAATGAAAAGCCAGTCTGAGACAATAGGGAAGAACAGACCATGATCAGTGTTGAAAAATGCTTTTGGACTGCCTTTTTCTACTACATGATGCTCTTAATTGCCAAGTAGTTTCTTCACTCAATAAAATTCTATATACTTCATGAAGTTTCTGGACAGTTTATGAGAGAGTGATCTAAAATAGAAGAAAGGATCACGTACAGGTAGTCCTCAGTTTATGACCACAATTGAGTCCAGAATTTATGTTGTTAAGTGAGACATTTGCTAAGCGAATTTTGCCCCTTTTTACGACTTTTCTTACCACAGTTGTTAAGTCAATAACTGCAGTTGATAATTTAGTAACAGTGAATCTGGCTTCCCCATTGACTTTGCTTGTCAGAAGGTTGCAAAATGGGATCACATGACTTTGGGACACCACAATGGTCATAAATATGAAACAGTTGCCAAGCATCTGAACTTTGGTCACATGATCATGGGGATGCTGCAAAGGCCATAACTGTGAAAAACAGTCATAAGTCACATTTTTCAGTGCTGTTGTAACTTTGAACCGTCACTAAATGAACTTGAAGTCAAGGACTTCTGTACGCCTTTTCATAGTAGTAATTTCTGCCTGAAACTCCTCCTTTCCAAACCAACCGCTTATTAAAAAATAGAAATGGCACAATTTCTACTACTTTATTTGAATACAATATATACTTGGAGTATTACAGATAACTAATTACAGCTTTATTTCCATTATTCTTTACCAGCACTGATTTATAATCCTATTTTTGGATTTCATCTTTTTTTTTTACTATTGCATCCATTATTTTTACTTCTTTCTACCTATTAGTTGAAGAATGCTCATTTTTTAAAATCTGATTTTATAAATTAAAAAAAAAATATCTGTTACTGCCTTCAATGTTGTAGAGAGAAAGAGAAAGAAAAAAATGCATTCAGAATTGAGAAGTATCTTTTGATTCCTTTTCCTTCTCCGAATATCTAATTAGCAATTATTTCACCTTATTAAAGCTCTCGGAATCCTATTCTTACATTTCTGTGTCTACTGATGTTTTAACACTTTATCTTTGAAAATTTCTGAAAACCAAAGATTTTATAAAGATTCTTTGTTTTTCATGAGCTCTGTTATAATATGTGCTTTGCATATTTTGTTATACATATTTTTTCACTTACCTGTTTGTAATGAACATATATACTACTGGATCACTTTCCTATTAAGTTATGTTATACTGGTATAATAGACATTTCACATCTTTTATAACTTAAACAGACAAAGAAACCCTAAACATGAGAGCACTTCAAGTGACAAATGTAGTTTTATTCTTAGTTTTATTTTATCCGTCTCTTCATGGGATGTATATTTCTTCTTTGAGGAAGACATTCTTATTAATGTAGTCTCTGGGTTTCTATGATGCATTTAAGAAATTTCTTAATTATTCTATCAAATTGTTTCCCAGTACATTTGAATGACTGTCTGAATGGATTTATAGTTAGGAACTTGCCATTTACTTTCATACTATTATTATTATTATTATTATGTAGCAGAGTGAAATGAACCTTTTCTATATTCTATCACAAGATTGAAAATTTTGTCCAAAATGTATCTGATTATTTTTATTGTTTTTGGTAGCTTGCAGTTGGACTGCACTGTGGCTTTTTGATACAATAATGGTATACAGGTACTTAGTGACTGTCTCATTTAGTGACTGTTCAAAGTTATGAAAGTGATGAAAAAATTACTTTACCACCAATCCTCACATTGATTACTTTCACAAGTCTGTAAAGCAAAGGAAAGCTGAAATAAGATCATAAGTAGAGTTGCAGTTTCATGTAGTGATCACTTCACTTGATAACTAAGTTGAGGATATCTGTTGTGGTCACTAAATAAGGGCTACATTTATGCTGATACATTAATGCTGTTATTATTTTGGATTTAACTTTGTTATGATTATATTTCAGCATTGTGCCTGAATATATTAAGTTATAGGAACAAGATCCCAATTTCATTTCCATAAAATAAGAGCAAATTTCAGGGGTTAAATATGATGGACTTCCTTTCATTGTATGTGTTTCAGCAGAAGCTGAATTGCCTTTGTGATTTTTTATTTGGATTGAGGTTGAATCTTGTACCAGAAGATCTTCCAACTTTGTCATTCTGTGATTTTATATAAATTAATTAGATTCAGTAATACTCCTGGTAACACTTAAGTACATGAAGATGATATAGTATGGTAGATTGATTTTGCTTTAGTTCCTTGATTTAAAGGATTGTTTAGTCATTGATCAAATAATTTGGTTGTGGTAATTATAGTGCGGTTGCTAGTACTTTCTGATGAGATGAGTCCTGAAATAAGCAGGCAAAATATTTTTGTTAGCAAAATAACAAAAATAAATATGTATGCGCTTTTCAGAATGAAAGATACTAAAATAATTAATGTATTATGTTAACTGGAAAGCTAAAATTAGACACATAGAAAGCTCAAGCTATTTTTACTATATCTGTATAATTCTTCCCGGAAACAAGAACTTGGACTGTTTCCTTAAAGCTATCAGTTCTTGAATGCAAAACTCCAAAGGATCCCTAGATGGCAGCAAAGGGACACTGAAAATGGTCTGTTGTCATGCAGTGGTTGTCTAGATTTCGGCAGCCAAATATCTACAAAATGTCTGGCAGCCCTCTATGACCATACTAATTCCTCTGAATTTAGCCATAAATGAATTTCTAATCTGATAAAGTGGGTTTACTGGAAAAAAACTGAACCAGAAAATTTTCCAATACCTTTGGAATTTTTAGCGAGCAAAGCTATTATGCTACACTGTGTTTTATATGATGCCTAACTACCTTATAACTTTTCTCCAATAGATTTAAGACCATTTAGGTTTAAAAGTGATAAAAATTCTACAGCATACTTGTCTAAATTTAATAAATAAAAAATAAAGGCACCCTAATATTAACACCAAGGGAGATGTGATGATTTACATAAACATTAGGCTTCATGTTTTGGCAGGCAGTTTTCTTACTATTTATTGTTATGAATCATGAAAAACAGATTTATTCAGATTTAACTAAAAACTGACTTACTAGATCACAGTCATTTTTATATTTATATTAATGAAATTATTTATAAGATGGATGCTTTTTCTTATGAAAGTATTTGATACATTTGTATTTTTTAAAAATATAAACTTTATATTTTATGTACCTATATTCATATTTTTAAGCATTAGAAGCTGTATTATTCCTTATACTTTGGTGTAAGATGCCAATGGAATAAAAAGTTGTACCGTGATATATGCAAAACTGGGATAGAAGGTGGCAACGTATTGCAATATTTTCTGCTCTGTTTGAATTTTCTATAAAACTAAAAACTGTCCATTATTCCAGGAAACGCTATGACTTTTCTTCACAATTATTTTTAATGGCCTTCTGAGGCCTTGTAATTGAATAGGTAAATCATTTCATTAAGAGCTTTTTCATGAGTATTTCTTTTTATAAAACTAGAAGTTCAAACCCACGCAATGAATAAGTGGGACCTCTGCGTGTTTTCATCTTCTGCTAGAAGACAAGCACTATTATTAATATAGTATTTACAGTTTTTAAACATATCCTGAAGTAAAGACACTTAAACATTCAGCTATAGTCATTCTCATTGAAGCAGTAATTATTCTCATAGGTTGTCATGCCAGGAAAAGCAGGAAACTATCAGCTGATAAGAGAAGGAAACAAAAGAAGAAGATGTGTGATAGAAGAAGATGCATGCCAGGCCGAAAGCATAAAACCATGTTTAAAGTTACGCTTGCTGGGAAATTCTGGGAGTTAAGTCCACATACTGTATCTTAAAGTTGAGAAGCACTGGCATAAACACTCCTCAAGCATCAGTTTGGAAGCTGGATGGTGAACTCTAGCCGTTATAGCTTTTATAATGCTGCTAATATTTTTTTTTTACTTAATTCTCAGTGAGATTCCAAATCGTATTTCCATTTCTGATTCCTGAAGCCTTTGTAAGCTTTTGAAATACTTAACTTTGCTTATCCTATAAGGCTTAAAGCCAGAAAATGTTATGCATGTCACTTTAATTATTGAACAATATATGAAAAATCAAAATTCAGTGTTTTATTAAAATGTGCATCTGAATGAACACAGGTCTAAACTTGTGACAATACCAGACACTTAATTTTCCAAAAGTAGTTTAGGAAAATGTCTTAGTTGCTTAAAAAAATAAAATAAAACCGAAGAGACTGGACTTTTTGCATAGCTTCAGGAAAACTTGTTACTTAAAGAAGTTCTTTGTTTGTAAGTTACCAGATAATGGAATATTGTGGATAATGTAAATTCTTGATTTGGCACATTGCATAGAATCCAGTCTGATTTCAGTGGGGTAATGCATGAGTTAGGCTGCAGCCTCTCATGTACCTGCAAACAAGACGGTGAAATATCTGCCCGAGGCTTGGACAATAAATCTGTAATGCCAGCTACTGTATTCTATAGCAAATACAATTGTTGGGATAAGGTGGTTAGGGATGCAGGTTCCAGGCCACCGTAAACTATGGTAATTAACTGGATGACTTTAAGATAGATACTCTTTTCAGTCCAACATAGCTCACTGAATTTTTGTTATGAAGGGTTTGTACGCACCATCTGAAGCTCCTGGAAAAAAAGCAGATTATACATTGAAAATTGGCTTTATATATATATATATATACACATACACATACACAAACACACACACACACACACTCATTGATTCCCAAATACTTGTATATTTATGTATTTTGATTATAATTATTTATTTGCTTATAAATCACCTTTGATATGCCAATCATTGTACAAAATGTAAAGCACAATGTATTGTATTCATTGTATAGGTTTGTATCGGTTTATAATCTGATACAAAAGGGGAAAAAAGTGCAATGAAGGAAGAGAAAAGTAACGCACCAGATAAGAACCCACATTATTAAGAGATAGATGAACCAGATGGGTTTCAAATCCACCATAATGCTTACTCAGAATTCACTCCAGAAAAAAGAGCTTCTTATCAAAAGAGCCTTTGGTATCCTGGCTTACATCTGAGCCCAGATAATGTATGTTTCTCACCTTTGTACTCCCAGGGCAGCTATCACAACAATGATGCCATGACTTTAATTTTTATGAGGTTTCTGCATTTTCTGCTGCCCTACTGCATGCCCAAGGAACAACTGGAATTATAGTTGCAATTTCCTGTTCTTTCAAGCAGATATTTGCAATGTTGCAAAGTCTGCAAATATTTAACGTGCGTGTGCACTAGTTGAAAAAATAGATAAGGGCAACAATGGTCTCATTTTGAATTTTGTTCTTCACTTTAAAAAAAAATCAGATTTTGACTTTTACCCCAAATTTGACAACTAGGCAATTATATTAGCCAATCATTTTAAACTGTTTTATAAAAGCATGATTAAGAGGCTATTACAAACCCTAATGTGGTATGCTGTCATATTTGTTCCCTGGTTCTGGATACTTTTTCCCTATGGCTGTTACACCTTCTTTCTGAAGCTTGTAATTTTCATAAAACTATACAAATTAAAATACCTCTGTCCTGCAGAAATGGAAATTACATGCAGGAATGCTTCCATTTTATAGATTGCTTGGAGGAACGATATACTTTATTTTGAAAATATTACTTGTTCTTGTCGAAAGAAGATCTGTGTGTTTCTGCTGGCTGACTCCCATGGGCCTTGCTGAGGGAATTGCATTTACAATAACTGCCAAATGAGAATGTCCATATTGATTTTTAGATTCTAGAGATAGTCAGTGACGATGTAACACCTGAAACCCAAACAAATTCCTGAAAATAAGATTGCTTCAGTAGAATTCAAGAACTCTGCTATATACATGATGTAACTGCTTAACTTTATCAGTAACTTTAAAATTTCCAGTTCTTTTAGTTATGTTCCCCCACTCCCAAATCATTTGTATTCTTTGTTAGTCTGCCAACTTTTTAATGGCTTTAAGTTACGCTTAGTCTTCCTCCGGAAATCCAGAGACATGGGCGGTGACACAGTTGGTTCACAGAAAAAAAAAAAACTGGCATAGAAAGATGTTAGGTATGTAAGACAGTTCAGAAAAATATCTCATTGTGTTAATTAGTGCCAATTCAGGAAAGTGTTTTTATGTCAGCATGTATGCATTTGAGCATCTGTTTAGTAGTTCCTTTAAAAAATGTGCGTGAAATCTAAATATCTCTCCAGCTGGAAACTAGTTATCTGAATCTAGGAATGTGAATAAGATCTCTTCCTTTACATATATATGTGTAGTTGAAGAGTAAGGTTGAAAGCTAGAAACCTTATAGAATTACACAATTTTATTACTTCAGTCAACTGGGTTTGTGTAGATGACTTGTCTTGTTAGGCATGGAAGCAGATATTTCAGTGAAAATCCAGAAGTTCACTTATTGGATTATAATTTTTGAAAGTTTACCACTGGAGGATTTTCTTTTTCCTTACATGAAAGGAATATCAAATTAGAGTCTGTGTCCACATATGGGGAGACTATTTGACTAATCAATCAGACTATGCTGGGTTCCAGCCCACATCATTCCTAGCCAATGTAGTACTAACCAAGTCAAATTAGGGATGATTGTAGAAGTGAATGCAGGGATGATTGTAGAGGTGAACTATTGATCACTGATGTTGAGAGTTTTGAACTGGAACCATTCCAGAGAAACTGTTCTTTATTTTGCATCCCTTAAGGATCTCAAAGCTTATTGGATAAAGATTAAAATAGATTTCCATTTTTATTCGTGCTGAATCAATGCACCTGCAGTTGGAAGGAAGGAAGCAGATTGCCTGCAAGAGTTTTTAAAAGGTCAATGGTTAATTAGTTACCAGAAGAATACAGTTTATTTCATTTGTTGTGGGTTAACATGGCTATAATTTTAGTTATAGCTTGTTTTATGCTCTAAAGTCTGTTTTGTATATACCTATTGGAAAAATACTTTTTTTCAAACCTTAAAAATAAAACATTAGCGTATGTGATATTCCTATTTTCTATATAAACTGATTTATTCCTCTAATTTAATTTGAATAAAAAGCATATACATATTCCAAATTAATTCTATCTCTCTTTGCCTCTTTCTGTCTTTGTCCCTCTCTTTCTCCCTACATATAGACACAAGACAGACACACAAATTCACTTCTCACCTTTATGTGTCTTCCTCAGTCTTGAGTCCTCTACTATATCAAAAGATGTTTCTGCATAATATCTTACCTTTTCTGAACAGAGAGTTTTGATGTTACTAAAATCTGTTGAAACCCTCTCTCAGCTTAGTGAGAAACATTCTTACAGCCCTGAATATTTTTACCACTAGTGGGATCACTTTGGCTTTTACTTTCCACATCCTCTCTAGTTCCTTGTATTTCTTCATCTTCTCATTCTCCTTCTTGATGTTGCTTTCACTTGGCACCACTACATCTATGACCACCGCTGTCTTCTGCTGCTTGTCTACTACCAAAATGACCGTTTATTGGCTAGTATAGCCACTGGTAGGATTTTCCAGGGTCTGACACCTCAGCTATCTGTTGATGGTACATTCCATGCAGGTTCTTGTCTTGTCATGGCATTTCCCTTGCTTTATGTTCCTCCCACGTCTGCTGATGCCTCAGGCGTTTTCTCAGCACTTCACTTTGGTTGCCATCTTACTGATGGATCACACACACACCTCTCTTTCTGCCTGGTGTACAGTCTCTGGATGTAGATGTAGGTGGAAACAGATTGTGAGGAGCTTCTGGGTTTTCACATCAAAGCTTCCATGTCCTCCTTTAGCCTGCAGGCTATGATAACCAACAGGACTTGTGCACGCACACATACACGCACACGCACACATAGAGGAAGAGGGAAGAAATGAAAATCACGTGTATGGTGTCATCTTCTGAATTACTTTGTATCTTTCAACTAACTGATATTACTTTATTTTAAAAAATTATTTCACATTCCATGATCATATTACAAGGACTTCTAGTTGCTAGAAAATTATACTTTATAAATATAGAATCTGTTAAATGCTGCATATCAGGATAAAAAATTCTAAATGGATCCTAATATCATAAACCTACCTTAGTAAATAAACATTAGTTTTTCCAAAAGCATGCATTTTTGTGTTTTTCTGGCTTTATGTGTGTTTGTGTGCATGTCTATATTTGAAGGCACAGCTAAACACTTCCCTAGTGAACTGCCTTAATTTTGCTTGTGCCATTGAAGTGGGTTAGTTTGGATTCCTGTAGTTTGTAGGTTTCCTTAGTTTGGCTCATTATAACTCCAATACTAGAACAGTCTCTGGTCAAAATGCAAAGGGGAAACTCCAGGTTTGAAAACATTTTTAGCTACTGAAAACCTCTGCTGTTGCTTAGGACCAATAATATACGATAAGAGTTTTGGGCTTCCAATGTCAACTTATCTCATTTTTTTGGTTAATTATCACCAAGGCATAAGGGAAAATGCAATTTTTCATAAATGTCTTTGTCAGCATTGAAAACTATATTCCTTGAAGAAGAATTAAGAACATAAGAAGGTAAAAATATTGCTGAATTAAAAAATAGTCCCTCAACTAGATCTCAGTTGCCTTAATTTAATACTTGTAGTTTCATTATGTTGTTCATGATAGGTTAGCAAAGTGCTATTTTTTGTTTTTAAATCTCAACATTATATTTACCAAATTATTTTCAAATACATTGTAGGATACAATGGTTAAGACACAGGCTAGAAACCAGGAGACCATGAGTTCTATTCTACCTTAGGCCTAAAGCCAGTTGGATGACCTTGGGTCAGTCATTCTCTTTCAGCTCTAGCAAGCAGACAATGGCAATGAAGGGATTGACCTCTATAAGCTTAGCATGTATCAGTTCATTTAAAGCATGGGTGTCCAAACTTTTGGCTTTCCTAGGCCTCATTGAATGAAGAATTGTCTTGGGATGCATATTGTTAATGTATATAAGTTACATAATAATGTTAGAAGTTCCAATCTTGTGGGACTGCATTACTAGTTGTCCAAGGCACCATACTTCTGTGGCTGTGGGTTTGACACATCTCACCTAAAGATGGAAGGCACAAGTCCTGAAGAGAATAACATGATATAGTCAAGAAAAAGCTCAATTGTTGGAGTGACAGAAAGACTGTAAAGAAGGTGTCAAACTCAATTTCATTGAGGGCTGCATCAGGATTGTGTTGGACCTTGGGGGGCTGGGGTGGGCGGGGCCAGTGTGGGCGGGGCCAGCCACCATCATTTGTGTCAGGGGTATCTGTGGTGGCCCAAGTGCTCTGCCAGCAAAAACGGGCTCCCCAGTTCCATTTTTCGCTGTGATGGCTTCCTGCAACCCTCTGCCAGCGAACTGCAGGCTGAATCTAAGCACCCCAGGCTGGATCCGGCCCATGGGCCTTGAGTTTGACACCCCTGCAGTAAAGAATATTCTGCCTTCATTGGAAATTGAAATAATAGAACAAAACCCATTATATATAAATAGAGGTAATTAAAATTAAATTCTGAAATGTGTTAGTGAGAATTTGAAGATAGTATTTTCAGTTAATCACTGAGAATAGTTATAAAAAGTAAAGAACAAATAGTACACATTTGTACCATTTAAAATCTCTTATTATCCTCTTTTCCTTAATTTTTACCAGGTTAGTCATAATATAGTCTCCCTTCATCCAAAATTGTTCAAAATTAGAATTTTTCAGCTGTTGACTCTTAGCAAGTGATTTGTTATTTTCCATAAATTGAAGAGTTAGCTGTCTTCATAATGAAATGAATGTGTGTGCTGGGGAAATAGGATGAAAGATCCTAGTGATCTATATAATACTTTTCATTTTTTAACAAAATTAATAGAAATTTCAATATTGCTCTTTCAATTTTTGAAGAACAACAATATCAACAGAACTAGGAGTCGGATTTCTTCTATCATTTATATTTTGAAAAAAAAATTAAGGAAAATCAATGGATACAAACTCTATTTTCAGTAACATAAATCAGAGTCTAAATTACATAGAGTGACATAAATTTTATCATCTCTTTTATAGAAAGCAAGAAGTTAACTCTATATACTGACAAAAAGTAATACAATAAATCTTTAAATGTCTTAGTCACAGTTCTAGATGAGTCTTGAATTCTACAAATTCCATTTGCTTGCTGTCATTCTCTTCCTTTTTTTTAAATAAAAATTGTTTGAATTATTAGAAATAAGTTCCCTGATAAAAGAATTAACATCTATTTGTAATAAGGTTGAAAACTGAAGAAATAAGGATAGAGGACATTGCATAAACTAGGATTATATATAATCATATAAAGATAAACAATTTTCATTTTGGTGGAGCTCTTAGGCGGTGACTTCAGCCTTGGATACTGAATGTTATAGACATCGCTCTTCTGCAAAAAAGGCTGCCTTTGAACAGTTTCTAAGTGTTTCATCATATTGGGACAAAAGGGCACATATATGTAAAAACAAAGTTGCACTCTTACATTTTTGGGATGCCCTAGAGCTTTTCTAGTTGAAATATACTATATTCTATATTTATTGTTAGGAATATAACTCGCAATCTGTCCAGAAATTCAGGTTGGGGTAGAAAGCACTTCCTCCTCATATTTTTCCTACATTAGCATTATGAGGTAAATTGGGCTGACAAAATGTGACTGTAAGTGACTTTACGCCTTCCATATGTAAGTATTTCCTCAACAATATTCCTGATCTGGAATAAATTGTTTAGTTTCAGACCTGTTTGCCATGATCATCTCACATCTTCAGGGCACCAGCATTCATGTGTTAGAATAGTTTTGGAAAAAATAAGAGGGATTAAAATAATAGATTTAATTTAAATAGTGTCTCTGATTTGCAGTAAAATTATGGATTGGAAATATTTACTAATAAAGCTGTTAAATTTAGAATATATTCACAAGTAAGGCATTCGACAATAGGATCAACGTAGTTACATATATCTATAATTAGAAATTTTAAAACATGAGGGGACTGGTAAAAAAGAAACAGAAAAATCAAGAGGACCAAATTTCCCATTTTGTATGGAAGTTATTTGAATTATGATTTCCATGCAATAATTGAAGCTCAACTGGAATGTATTTACCAGTATAACAGAGTGGCAACCAAGTCTATGAAGAGGCCAGGATGGCTCTCCAGAAAATGTTAAAAAGATTTCTTGAGGAAATAGAAATCCTGCCTTATTAATAAAATAATGGAACATAACCTCTGCTATAAAAATATGTAATAATAAGGAACACAATAATAAAAAGAACAAAAAGAATTAGAGGAGTGTATCATGGAAAACAAAACAGAAAAACACAAAGAACATATTTATGTATAAAACAAAAACAACAACCCCTCACACCCCTAATTTCAAAAGAAGTTTGCCTTTTTGATAACAAAAGAGTGAAATAGGTAGTTAAGGCACTTATCGAGATTGCAGAGAAGCTGACTGAATTGTTTACATTTACTGTGTGTTATTGAAGAGAGCACAGTTATTTGTTTAGTTTGGATGCTGACTTGACAAGCTGCAAGCCCGCATTTGAGACCCGAGTGCTCCCATGAGGCAGGATGAACTCTTGTTCTTCGCTCCAGCATCTTGAAAGGACCCTAACATGGCATCCTGTCAACCTGGAAGCCCTTGGTTCTTCCAACATGAGTCCAATGCGATTTACTGCAGAAGTTACAAGATAGATATCTAAGCTTACATTAAATTTCTTAATGAGGGAATTGGAATAAAATAAAAGTGAAATAACAAGTGTAGATATTCTAGGACATCACAAAAGGCTACAGAAAAAGTTGGCTGATTCGGATGGCATTAATTGAAAATTCTTAAAGGAATTCAAACAAGAAATTCCTGATATATCAAATAATGTCTAATGTGGTCTTCAATTCAGTCCCAGGGCCAGAGAAATTGCAGATAGCAAATGTGATAACAATTTTTTGGAATGGGATCTTGGGAGATTCATAAAATTATAGCTAATTAACACCTGTTCTAAGTAAACTGAAATTAAAGAAACTGAAATTAAAGAAAAGAACCACTTAGTATATAGGTGAACAAATCTTGCTCAATAAAAATTAGCATTGATTCTTCAAAATATATCATATCTTATCAGAACTCTATAGTTAGTTTTTCTTTGAGAATGTCATCAGTCACTTGAATAGATATGTGGATGTGATTGATACTCTATACTGGGATTATTAAAAAAATGTTCCTCATCCGAATCTTTAAATAAGTGTCGATGAAAAAGGATTCTCGTATATAGAATTCTATCAAGTTAAAATGTAGAAAGCAAGTAGAGAAATAGACTTGATAAAGTAAAATAAGAAGCAAAGTCTTTCAGAAATTTGAGAGTGCTACTTTTTAACTTCTTCATAAGTGATCTTGACTGAAGGGTAGACAGTATGCTAGCCAAGTTTGTATAGGACACTAAAAATACTCTTGGGTAATAAAAACCACAAGAGATTTCTGGAAATACCTTTTTAAATAAGGTGAATGGTCAGCTAAATAGCAAATGTGATTCACGTCAAGTAAGCATGAAATATACATTGGGGCAAAAAAAAAAAAGTTATATACATACATAGACACACACACACACACAGGTGAGATCTGATCTGTCCATTACTAATACTCTCAAAAGAGCCTGCAAGGTTCTTTTGGTGGAGATTCTCCTCTTTGCCTTTTAACATAACAAAAGAATTATTTTTTATTTGTATTATGGTTGGAGAGTTGTGCAACTGATTGTGTCCAGCTGTGGTTAGTGGGGGTTTCAATTCATGCAGAAAAAGAAACTTGTCCACATTTAACCATTGGCCTCAGAGTACATAATGCCATATTTCTAACACAACTATGTATGAGAAATTAAGATGGAAAGGATGCTGTGGTTTTTTGCTTCTTGATATGAAGCCCTTATAGCAAATCTGAAAATTCTTCTTATTTACACAGCTTTGTCTTACTCTTTTTCTTAGGGTATGAAATTTGCTAATAATTGTGCCACTATGTGGAAATGCTTTATTACTACAGTATGATTATATGATATTGCATTAGAACAAAATACAGTATATTATTTTAAAATAATACTACATTTTGAAATGTTCTTTACTTCAATTTCCAGTTAATTTATATGTGTTTTCCAATGGAGTTAATTAAAATTTACCAGTTCTATATAATGTATCCATTAAGTCTACCCATGCCTTATTCCTGTGTTTAAGTATTTTAGATTTCTTTCACTGACTTAGCTGAAAATGGCAGCTAAGCTTAAATGTTATTTTATGAAGCTATCTCCTGGTATGAACTCACCGAGTTCCTTTTTTTTTAAAAAAAAAAGTGCTAATGTGAGCTGCTACTGCAAATGAGACAAGAATAAAAATGACCCTGGTTGGCAAAAAAAAAGAAAAAGCTGGTAGAAAACGGATTCCCCTCCCCTCTTGGTAAAACTGCAGTAGATAAATGTGGATCCACATTTCTTTATTAGTTCTATTGAGTAGTCTTGGGATAGCTGTAGAAGGAAAGAGTAACTAATGAACATGTTGTTATTTCTCTATCCCAAACTATATTATATTTAGCAAATGGAAGTATAGATGTATGCCCTTGAGCTGAAAAGAGCATTTCAAATGGAAATCTGAAGAACCTGAGGTTGCTGTATGGAATATAACAGAGGTTTCAATGAATAATTAAAAAGTGAAAGTAATAAAGTATACAGCACAGCATGCAAGATATTGTAACTCTGCCTTAGGGAAGAATACTTTCCATTACTTTTAATTGTTGCCCAAGTTGACCTTCAAGGTCTTTTCTGGCAGATAATTTGTTATGGTAAGAAGTTTAGCAAACATTTCAGCACAAGATCTGCATAGGATTATATAATATTAATCTTTTCAAGAAGTTCCCCAGAAGGTTTATTTTGTGCCTACTCTTCTTTAGATTTATCTTAAAAGAAAACAGTTTTGTATATCTTGCTAGCCAAAAGAGAAGAATATTCAATTGCTAATGTTTGACTGTGTGATTCTGTCCAGACGTTTTTTTTAGAAGGCAAGAGGACAACCATACATGGCTGGAGTAATGGAGGCAGGTTCAAATTCCTGACTAATTACAAAAGTTATTAGCCTGCTGATTATTTTAGGCCTTCACGAAGTATTTTAAGACTGAATGAGGATCTGCACAGATATTGTTGGAGAGCATACTGTGTCTTTACCCAGAGATGCAGCATTGATTGCTAATGCTAATAAATTAACAGTTTGTTTGAACACAATTTTAAGATTCTTTTTAGCTTCTAATATTACAATCTAGTAGTGTATTTGTGTCTTATATTGTGGATGGCTAGAATACTCATTAGCTATTGTAGTTATTTAAAAATGTACTAGAATAACATTCATTCTGAATTATAATAATAAGATAGTTTATGTGATTTTGTGGGTGAAGTAAAGAAAATAATACTGGACAGAAAAAGCTTAAAAAGACTGTTCCCTTCATTGTTAATAGTGACATAATATATTAGTAATATGGCTAATATATTACAATATAATTCAGATAAAAACCAATTGTCATGATTTATTTATTTATTTATAGATAACATCTGACTTAAAAATATATTATGGTTTTCTTACTATCATCATGGATACAGTACTTTTGTTCCATAGTAGCACTTGGCTGGTAACATACTTTGTAAAGTTGCAGTTGTTTGATTTCTAGTAGCTGTAACTGAATTTGTTGACTCTTTCTTTTCTTGTTCACCAAACTGTAATATTGTTGCTGATTAGCTGTCTGGTTTTGGACAGATAGGGTCTAGTAGTTAAATGTTTTACTTTCTCTGTAATTCTTGTCCTCTGGTAGTCATTTCTAACATATTTTTAGTGTGCAAAATCTGATTTATAAAGAAAGAGCCTTTTTTTTCATAAACATACGTAAGAAAACCTTAATTAGAAATAAATTCTTTTTAGGGTTCTTGGTATAGATGTACGCTCAACTATGTGGACTTTATTTAGATGCCTGTCTTGTTATAGTAGGATAGGAATATGCTTTCGAAAGGTGCATCTGAAGATGATGAAAAAAATTAATATAGAGGAACAGCAGCAATTGATTATATCTGATGCTGCATGACTGTTTCCAGAGCAACAGCCTGAATGGGCAAGACAAGACTGGTGTTAAACCTGCCAGCAGCTATTTAAAGCTAGCAAGGCGTGAACAAAGGAAGAGGAATCCTTGTGCCTCTCACAGAAGACTAAAAATGGGCGAGCTTGGAAGGTATGGAGATCTATAATGATATAAGAGTGAGGGTGAACCAAAAATGGAAGCTTTGCCCTCTTGTTTGGATCATGACATCACAGAAAATAATAGAGTTCTCAAGATTATAACTCTCCCTTCTTTCGAGCAAGAGAGAAAAAGCAGATTTCTGTATTACTGTATTTATTAACTAAATTTGAGGGTAACCATCTCAAAAAATATGACTTTAAAAACAATCCAAACTTTATAACATTAATACAAGTACAATAAAAAGTTGAAAATACAAAATGCTGGCTAGCATAACATAACAACCAAAAGGGGATTTTACTCAACTGCCCACAATGTCTGGGGAAAAAATGGGTTTTAATGGCTTTCCATTTTTTTGCTGCTTCTTTCTATTCATGCCTGCTTTCATCTTGTTCAGCTGGGACCTTCCTTAAATATCTATTCTTTGGATGCTGAAACTTCAACAGTTTTAGGCAAGAAGCAGTTGTGTGACATATATCACTCCCACAAAGTAGAAAATATTAAACAAGCCAAAGAAATAGTACCATTACAAATAAATTTTGGATTAGGAAAAAGCAGCAATCCATGAAAACAGATAGATAAGATGACATGAAATGTAAGTTGATCCAAAAGATAACACAATGTGACTTGAACATGGGTAGAATATAGATTCTTTGATTAATGATGCCAAGAACAAAAAAAAAAGTTTTGGGCACAAGTTAGAATTGAAACATTAGGTTCTGATTCTAATTGGAAGATATCTAAGATGCTTTGTTTCACAACCATGACAAGGATGACTGAGAATATCAATAGACATGAAAGGTCTCTACATGCAGAGTAGTTGTCTATTTGTCAGCATCTTAGGTAGGATAGAAAAGATTGCAGGTCAGGATAATTTCTGGCCAGTGAAAACCAGAGATAGGAAATTGTTTGAATTGGTGATTATATATGGAATTTTGAAAACATCGGGCTACAGATGGAGGTAAATTTCCTGTCTTGAAAGAAGCATTGGTGTCCTCTCTTTTCAAGAAATTATAGTTAAATCAAGCAACAACTTAGATTGTTTGTTTGTTTGTTGAATTTATATATTGTCTATTTCATTATCCAGAGTGACTCTTGGTAAAGTTTATAAAATGGATTAACTAGATTGTTTCTGGTCAGGATTCAGATCTGTTGTGGAAACAAAAATTCTTTGGTAGCTTTTATTGGTGATTTCTGTCAGAACCAGAACATAGTCCTGCTTGATCTCTTGGTGGCTTCTGATATCTTCATGGTATCCTTCTTCTCTGGTTGTGAGGATTGGAAGTGAGAAACTGTTTTGTGTATCTTCCTTCTGAGTAATTAGTTCCATCTGGTGAGAGAGACAAAAGGTCAAGTCCTCAGGAATTCCATTAAAAGGTGGTAAAGACCTTCTTCCTCCCCCCACCCCCCAGTTAACTATGAAAGTGCTAATCCACCAGCATGGGTGAGGTTTGATATACTGAGTGTCACTACTGCGCAGGTTCTACTGGAGTCAGATCTTTTCAAAGAGAAAATGGCAGATATGCCCTGGAGGGTCCTTGTACTATTATACCGTGTGTGCCAGTTGCAATCATTCCTAAGAAGAAAGTTTTTCACTCACATTCTTTCATCTTGTAGCTGGACTATTGCAAACTGTATGTGTAGCTTCCTTGAACATCATTTGGATGCTTCAGGTAGTTCAGCATGCAGTGGCCTGAGTATTTATGGAAATCCCTAAATTAACCCATTATCATCATAACAAAAGAGCTTCAATTTTTTTGCTAGAAAAATATGGATGCAGTTCAAAGTGCTGGTTATTACCTTTAAAGTCCTATATGGCTCTTAGACTCTGTGCATCTAAGTGAAATCTAGTATAAAAGGCTCACGAAAGTTCCAAATTTGAGAGAATCTGCCCCAAGGATCTTTGCTTAAGCATTTTCAGAGATGGCTATCTGCTTTTAAAGTAACCTACTCCCAGATATTAAGATCATTATAATACTTTTGAAAAGTCATCTAAGATTCTGCTACTTCAATCAAATCTATTTTGTTTACATTATTGACTTTGATGTTTCATCTTATGTTGCTACTTATGCTGCCTCTTATAATCTGCAGAAGGAATGTATAGATAGATAGAGAGAGAGAGAGAGAGAGAGAGAGACAGATATGCCTGTTCACAATCTAACAGCCATGTTGTGCATAGTCAATAACAAATTAGCCATTTTGTCAGAAGTGAAATTATAAGTTTGCTTTCAGTTCCTTTTCTAGTCTTCCAGGATGCTTTTTAATACCAAACATTATTTTTAGCATTTTTCTGGTTAGGTGCTCATATTGCCATAGAAAGCATTCCATTGCGGCCATCTATGATTATGTTCTAATACTGTGGAATTTATATGTGACTCAGGTGAAATGTATATTGCTAGAAACAATGCTTGTTACATACTTGAAATAAAATAGTATTTTTAATTAAATTTATCACATGTCTTAAGCGGGTTTTGAACGACATAAGTTTAACATTTCTTCTTAGGCTCAGAAAATTTCATCATTCAAATACATATTTGAATAGTATGTGTTTACATATTTGTGCATGTATGCATGCACACGTACGTGCATTTATGAGAACAAATTTAGTATAGACATCCAAAAATATTACAATCTGTCTCAGAGTAAAGTTCATGTACAGTAATGAGATAATCATTTTAGGACATTGCAAAAATGTGTTTGCCTGAAGCATTATTCTCATTGTATCTCCAAGAACAGAAAATTAATTATTATATAGAACTCTTATACCAGATAATATTGGATCTGTTAAAAACCTTTAGATGGAGGAAGAATTTGATTTTGATGAATTACATTGGAATACTTTAGGGTAAAGAGTTTAAATATATTTGAACAAATCATCAACAATTTATTATGAAATAATTCTTAGATGTTACTACACTCCCTTAAAATTTCTTCATATTAACGAAAACTTTTCTAAATTTTGTGGCATGGATTGTCATAAGTTAGTAGATTTTGTCATCTCTGATGATAATGCACATTTTTGTTGGACAGTTTTGAAGAAATCAGAGAAACCGCCCAACACTTTTCAATAATGAGTGCTAAACTATACTCCCATTCCTCTAATGTATGAAAAGATGCAACAAAAGAACTTAAAGCCATTGTATCTTCGAACAATCACTCAATCTGAACTGTTTTAAGTTGAGGACTACCTGTATATGTTCTGATCGTCTTCCCATCTTTCCAAAACAGGAAGTGTAGTTTCATACCTAAGAAGACACTTTCACAGATCTGATTCATATGTGAATATAATGAAAGCACAGTGTGACACAGACTCTGTCCCTTTTGTACATACATGCATTATTACAGTATATATGCAAAGGAGAAGGAGTTATATTGCTACAGCATTTTGTTGCTTTTTTCTTTTTGGACATTCTGAATTGAGGAATGGACTTGATAGAATAAGAATTTTATAAGGATAAGTAGGAGATTCTTCTGTGACTTTTGCACTGCAGATGTTGGCACCTTTAGAAAGTACCATACAGAAAGCGCTGCACTGGGCAAGCTAATATGATCCTTTGCTTTTGAAGCCCACATTGAGTTGGGAAAAAAAATCAGAAAGAGTACATTTTGTACATAATGTTCAGAGTACATTTTATTTGCTTGCCCTTTCCCTTGTACTTTACTGCTTTTTAAGAGATACACCTAGGGTCCTTTAAACTTTAAATACGGAATTTATTGTAGTCATATAATCATTAAAGGGATGATTTTCAAATGTTCTTCACCTTTGGAGTATTTAAACAGAGAATTCATGATGTTTTGATTGATTAAGATGAAGATCTTGAAATGTTACTCTCGCAGTTCTGCTTTTCTGATTTTTTTTTTCCATTAAGGCCCAGTCTTGTATTGCTTTTATTTGTTGGTTCTTGGAGGTGGGATGACGTGAAGCAATAACGTAAGAGTTAATGTTAGATCACAGCAAGTAATTTCAACAAGTAGTTTCTTCCATTCCTCCAAAGTACTATGATGCCTCTTATCTCAATGGAGAATTATAGTGTAGATGTATAGAAGTTGGGAAGATATAAGAATATATATTTCCTGAAGTCAGGCTGTACAGGTAGTCCCTCACTCATGACCACAACTGACCCCAATATTTTTGTTGTTAGTGAGACATTTGCTAAGTCAGTTTTGCCTCATTTTACACCCTTTCTTGCCACAGTTGTTAAGTGAATCACAGTAGTTGATAAGTTAGTAACCTAGTTGTTAAGTGAATCTGGCTTCCACATTGACTTTGCTTGTCAGAAAGTTGCAAAAGGTGATCACATAACCTGGAATACAGCAACGGTGTGTAGCAAGCAGGCTTCTCCATGAAAGCTGCGTGATGATTGTCACAGAGACCTGGCTACACCCAGCTGTAGCCGATGCGGCAGTGGAGTTGACAAACTAAGTCATTTATCGCTCCGATAGAAATGGCGACTCTGGTAAGAGCAAGGGAGGACGTATTGCTCCCCAGATGTGGAACTGATGACTGTCACATGTAGGCCATTTTATCTGCCTAGAGAAATCACTGTGATAACTATTATAGCTGTATATATTTCACCTGATGCCAATGTCAGCACCACGCTTTCTAAGCTATATGACGTCATCTCCAGGCAGCAGCAAACTCATCCAGAGGGTGCTCTTGTCGTGGCTGCGTACTTCAATCAAGCCTGTTTAAAGGCAGTTCTCCCTAAGTTTGTGCAGTATGTGCAGTTCTCCACCAGAGGGAAAAACACTTTAGACTGTGTGTACTCTAACCTGAAACAGGCATACAGAGCAATCTCCCTCCCCCCCCTGGGTACATCCGACCATTTTTCACTTCTGTTATGCCCGAAGTATGTCCCTCCCAGGAAAAGAACTCAGCCAGTCATGAAAATGGTTAAAATCTGGCCAGAGGGTGCTCTCAGTCAACTGCAGGACTGTTTTGAAACCACTGAGTGGAGTGTATTTGAACATCAAGACCTACAGGAGTACACTGATGCGGTACTCTCTTACATCAAAGTGTGCACTGACAGTGTAATAGCAGACAAATGCATCAGAGTCTATGGGAATTGTAAATGCTGGATGACTACCGAGGTACGGATGCTTCTGAGAGCTCAGGATTCTGTCTTTAAGGCAGGGGACAGTGATATATAGAGAGAGGCTAGGGCAAACCTTAGAAGAGGTATTAAGATGGCAAAACAACAATACAAACATAAGGTGGAGAACCATCTAGCAGACAACAATCTGAAGCAAGTGTGGCAGGGACTGCAGTACCTAACTAACTATAAGGGCCACACGAAGAATACAGTCAATGCTGATGTCTCATTAGTAGAGGAGTTGAACACCTTCTTCGCCCACTATGAGGTGAAAAGACCAGACCCTGTAGCCTCTGCCAGCCGGCCTTCTGACTCCCAGCCACTCACCCTATACGAACACCAAGTGAGAGCTGTATTGAAGGCTGTGAATTCCCGCAAAGCTGCAGGTCCAGATGGAGTGCTGGGGATAGTGGTAAAGAATTATGCCGACCAATTAGCAGGGGTCCTGATAAGGATCTTTAACATCTCCCTGCAAACGGCTTGTGTTCCATCGTGCTTGAAAGCAGCCACTATTGTCCAAGTCCTGAAGAAAACAGCAATTAACTGCCTAAACGATTACAGACCTATCATATTAATGTCTGTAGTGATGAAATGCTTCGAGAGATTGGTTCTCCAACACCTTAGGACATGCCTCCCACCGGACTTTGACAAACATCAGTTTGCCTATAGCAGGAATAGGTTGACAGATGATGCCATAGCTACTGCTTTACATTTTGTAGTGAGGCATCTGGAGAAACCCAGAAAATATGTCAGGATGCTTTTTATAGACTATAGCTCGGACTTCAATACTATTCTGCCGAGCATCCTTATTAAAAAGCTGACTGACTTGGATTTTCCCTCTTCCATCTGCGACCGGATCAAAGACTTTCTGAGGGACTGGCCACAAACAGTAAGGGCTGGGTCTGTCATATACACCTCCTGAAGCTTAGCACTAGCTCCCCAAAGGGCTGTGTGCTCAGTCCCTACCTATATTCACTGTACACACACGATTGTGTATCGTCTGACCCATCCACTGTGATCATTACGTTCGCAGATCATACCACCGTACTGGGTCTTATTACAGGTGGAGATGAAACAGTGTATAGCGGGAGGTTCAAAAATTATCCACATGGTCCCTAGAAAACAACCTGCACCTGAACATCAGCAAGACAAAGGAAATGGTGTTAGACTTCTGGAACAAGAGAGAGGAACCTGCCCCACTTTACATCGAGGGGGGCTGTGTGGAAAGCATTTCGTCCTTTAAATTCCTGGGAGTCCACCTTAGCAAAGATCTCACCTGGAAAATCAACATGACCCAGGTGGCTAGAAAGGCCCAGCAGAGATTCCACTTCTTTAGGGTCTTGCAAAAAAACAAAGTGAAACAACTGATGACCTCCTTTTACCAGTCCACAATAGAAAGCATCCTCGCTCATTGCATTACGGTGTGATATGCTGGCTTGACAGACACAGATAGAAAGACATTACAGAGTTTGGTAAAGCACAGCACAAAACATTGCAGGCTGTCCCCCTGATACCACTAGACGACATCGCTAGGGCTCGCTGCCTTAGAAGAGTGAGGAAAATCCTCAGGGATGGCTCACACCCTGGTCAGCACTTCTTTACTCTCCTACCATCGGGAAGGAGATATAGAAACACAGGCAGCCGGACAAACAGGCTGAAGAACAGTTCTTATCCATGGGCTGTCAGACTCCTGAATGGAAAATAACTTTACGACAACATAATACAATTGACTTGTGGGGCCAGCGCGACGTGCAATAAGTTCATACGGTGCAATAGGATTGTGTGTTTGTTAGTAGGATTCACTGGGTTAGTGATTTTCTGTCTTCACTGTGAATTGTAATGTGTTGGGGGGGTGCACGAAGGGGGACTCAGCCAATCTCATTGTACGCATGTTGTACTCTGACAATAAAGGTTTGACTTGACTTGATATTGTTCAGTAATTTTGAATCTTGGGATAAAATGCTCTATGAAAAAGATTTGTAATAAATATATGCAGTATTTATTTGTATGAATAAATCTATCACAAACTATATAGTTGGTATTTACTATGCACATGTAGGTAAACATTTCTATATGTGATGTTCAAAACTTTTTTAAGATTAGAATTCATTATCTAAAGTAAAACTCAAAGTTAGAAAACACATTGGTGAAGTAATGTGTCTGCTAATGTTTGTGAACAGAACATAAAGTACAGAACATAAAGAATTTCTGATTTATGCTAAGTCAAATCTTACTTATTCCCTTTATGTGCTGTTAAAGAATTTAGGAAAGAAAGGGATAAATTAAATAATGGGAGCAACAGTAAGAAATATTTATAGTTCATATTTGTAAAGTTATTTTAGAATCCTTTATAACAACCTTGCAAAGAACAATATCATTGCCCTTCCCCCAATGCTTCAAAGGTATCTGAGAGAAAGAAAAGTGGCATATCATGTTAAGGTCTAAAAGTACCTAAAATATTTTGTCTGATCTGAAAATTGAACCATAGGCTTTCCAGCTCTTACTAGCTTCTTCATCAAACAGAAGAAGATAGAAATATTATCCATTTGATGCTTTCACTGTTCTCTCTCTAAGTGTATGCAGGATATTTGGAAGACGAAGGACAAAGCTTTAGTCCCAGGCAGAATACCAGTGATCTTGAGAAAAAACCTAAAAGATTGAAATATGGTGCATGTTATGTATATCAATATTGTGAATGTGTATGACAGTCAGGCTTCACAAACATGTATGTATAGTCCAAGTTACTAAACTAGCAATTGACAAAGGTATTAAGAACAGCAAGCTTGCCCTCCATTGAACTTAAAGATGGTCCATTCAACCTAATGATTGTAATGGTGATGTTCAGATATGATTGGTTTCTAGAAAACATTTAAGATCTACTATTATTGCCATTTCTTAATTCAGTTGAAATAACAGGATACAGCTCTTTTTCCCCCATAGAAATTTGTACTATTCATTTTTTAAATAAAAAAAAAATACTTAAAAGACAGAAATGTTTGATACATTTATTCATTAATGGCCCAGAAATGTCAACCCGAAGTAAGTATTTGAAAGCTTATTTCTCTCCTGAATAGAGGGAACAAGGCATAGATATGAGAAAGCAAAAGAATAACTGAGAGGTAATGAAAATGAATTTTATCCCAATGTAGATGGGTTTTTTTTTCCTGAAACAATTACTATCAAAATATATTGCAACTATTTTTTTATTTGTTCTGTCAAGTTCAAATGAAAACTTTGCCATAATACTTAAATGGGGCTGCCATGTTATTTTTAACCAATAACATTACTAAGACTTTTTTTTCTTATAGTTATTGTCAGCGTTCCAATGAAACCCCCCTTGTCCATTCAGAGAAAAAAAAGTTCATCCAAGTAAGAATTTATTGAAGAAGTCATATTGGCACACCTGAGAAAAACCTTCCCTCCCCAAGAGAAATTCAAAGATCCACCCTCCTGCCTCCATCCATGATCACATGGCCCAATCCAACTCCATTCCAAACGGGATCCTTCCTTCTGCCACTCCTTCTCCAGGTGCAGGTTGACATATTCTTGAGTCTCTGGGGAAGAATGTTGTGTCTAATCTCCCCAGCTCGGTGTAAACATCCCCCTTCCTATTTTCCCAGGCACTAATTGTGGCAGCCGCAGAGGCCTTCTACAAATATGGCTCCCAAGGCTGACAGCTATTTTGTATTATTAAATTGCTAAACACACAATTGAAATCTGATTCCTTCTGATCATTCTATATTGTTCACTATATATATTACAGCCAAACTGTTGCTTCTATATATTACAGCCAAACCAATAATCAAAACATTTAACAAAAATAACAACCAATCCTGATTAAAAACTCCAAGCATGTAAAGTCACATTTTTAAACTCAAATGATAACCTCAGCTTCTATCTCTCATTTATTTGATTACAAACAATATTTTGCTGTAGAAAAGGACTATATAATATCAACATCTGTGGTCATGCATATTCCAAACTAGTATCTTACTAACAATGAAAAAGAAATAGTGTACCACTCTCAATGAACCTCAGTGTAGCCAGTGTACCCAGATCCTAATATCTGTGGGCTAATGACTTCTCACTAGTTATCTTTCATTCTAATCTAGGGCTTCATAAGTAAGAATCTTCCTGAATTGTAAATCCATAGATCTTTACCCTGAGATGTAGCTTTAATACCAGGAAACAGATCTCTTCTTATACACATATTCCTAGATTCAATCACAAAATTATTGGGTGACAATAAGAGGGTTTTGAGAACCAGTTTAGTGTAGTGGTTAAGACACCAGGCTAGAATCAGGAGATGGAGTTCTGGTTTTGCCTTAGACACAAAGCCAGCTTGGTCTCTTTTTCACTACCCAGTCATTGTCTCTCAGCCCTAAGAAGAAACTAATGGTGAACCTCTTTTGAAATCTTGCCAAGAAAACAGCAGGAATTTATCCAAACAGTTTCCAGGAGTCAGTACTGACTGAAAGATACCTTTCTTATCATCTTCAGGTACAATATGCTCCTCACTGAAATGTATTATTTTTTTAAGTTTTAGCTGATGAAGCATTAAGTATGCATATACTTCTGGAGATAGGGGCAGGATATTATAGTCAAGTCCCATTTACAGAATTTAAAAGAAATAATATGACGGTATTGTCAGCCTTGGAAGCCATAATTGTAAAGGCCTCTGCGGCTGTCACATGTAGTACCTCGGAAACCGGGAGGGGGGAGTTTCTCATATGCTTATAGGGGGTTATAGACACAAAAACATTCTTTCTAAGAGAATCAAGGACATATCAACCAGCACCTGGATCAGGAGTGCCAGGAGGAGAGCATGAGTTGAAGCTGGAAGAGGATTGAGGCATGTGATCTTTGAGTATGGCTGGGAGGTGGATCCTTGATTTTCTTTTGGGCGGAAAAAACCCTGGAACATCAGATTTAGGTTTTTCCCAGATGTGCCAAAATGGTTTCTCAAATAAATTTTTACTTGGATATAATTATGTCTGAGTGCTGAATGGACGAGTGGAACTTTGATGAAACCCTGACAGGTATTCTGTCCCAAGAATAAATGGCCAAAATAAAAGTAGAAGGAAGAGTAATTGAGTTATTCTAGATTTTATTATCAGTTGAAATTATGGTGGAGCACCTGGGATAGCAATTAGGAACTAATGCACCTCATATTCATTGGGCTTACTGCGCATCATATTTCCTTATAGGAGACTTTCATAGTTGGAGATTTACATTGACAGGGAAAGGATAAAATTAAAGCTGCATACCCTGTTCAAGTCTGCCTCCAATTTCAGACAGGTAGCTCTAACATATTCCCCAGAGAGTTTATTACTGATCCTTAGGTTACTACCCAAATGTCCACATTGTTTATAAAATAAATTGTCACATTATTGTAGGAAAAAGAAATAAATATTCAGGTAGAAAAAAATATGTATGATAAGAGTCTTTTGGTATATTCAGTTGACACTTCAGTGGTCAGCAAAGCAAGAATCACTTTACAAGTTAGGGCAGACTCCAGATGCCAACTAGGAACAAGTCCTACATTGCTTCAAAAGGGGCATCTTATAAAAAAGCTAATTTATTAAATTCAATTAAATTTGGTATTAAATCATGCCATTCATGTGTATGAATGAATAGATTTTCCAGATACTAAGGTGTAACTGCATTATGAAAATTAATCAGTACATGTCTTAGGGGTCTCTTGAAAGTATTTGAAATAAACCAATTATTGGGAGGAGGGGCTTTTTCTGCAGGTAAGAAATAGACCAGCACTCGGCAACAGGCAGTGCAAAAGCCATAGTTATTATCCTGTATGTGCGCACATGTCTATATATTCTAATGCATGGAATGCATGGAAATAATTCATTAAACTTGTAGCAGGTAAAAAGAAAGGATATGAATAGCAATAGAGTATGCATGGAAAAAGAATTTAACCCTAAACTTTCTTCTTACAGATCTCTAAAGCTAATATTCACATTGTAACAAATGATAGCCACTAACAAGCAAATTCTTTTTGAAAATAGTTTCTATAAAATAAGGGTAGGAGAGGAAAAGATTAAATAATCATAGTATAATGCAACGTTTCTAAAACATGCATGCTATATTCAAGTAAAATCATATTATATCATATAATATGATAATATTATATAGTTTTGTTATGCTATTGGGCCTGTCTTGATGATTGCAGATATTATTTATGATGCAGTCTAATGCAATGACATCAATTAACTATAGTTATATCCAAATGTACTCATAAATGTACAGTTGATATTGTAAAAGAATTTCTTAACTGAAAAAAGCAAATGTTGCTACTTTGTGATATTTTTCTCTACTCTGTATTTAAGATGAAGTTTATCAATTGATTATATATATGTAGATATATGTAGGTATATTTCTTAAATTACAAGCTATTACATTTTGCTAATAATAATAACAAAACAACATATAAAATAAAATGCTGTGAAGTGCTCTCAAATATTGATCCGCAAACTGGCTGGACTGAAACCATAAAAAGATTTTAAACTGATAACTGTAGAAATTCAAAACAAGTTTCAAATTTAAGCTTCAATTAAAAATAACAGAGAAAAACAGCTACGTATCAATGAAGTCTCCTCTTTCAGTAGGCCAGTCTAGGATAGGTGCATTCTCTTGGTCAAATCTAAGTTAAATCAACTGATTAAAATTGCACTAGAACTAAGTGATTGAGTTTCAGCATGGAATCAGTCATCTAACCACTGCATAGACCTTGATTCAGATTTGTTCACTGATCAGAGCAAGTGATTTGGTTCTATGCAGGATACTTTAAACATATCTTTCTTCTCTTTACTTTTGCATCATCCTTCTCACAACAGCACAAGAACCAGATCTGACAATATGACACTCTGGAATGGTGATTGTACTTCAGCTGTCAGATGCTGCCAAATGCTGACCATAATGTGTGAGATATTGTCAGATGCTGACAGTGTTGTGTTCTGGCTGTCAGATAGTATCAAATTATGGTGAACCAATATGTCACTGTGGAATATCAAATATGCATACTCCCATAAAATTTTTACAGAACATTTGCTATCAAAATTAAAAATTGTCTAGAGAATTGTGGATGCAAATTCATTTTAAATTTAACACAGGTTTGAACAATTTAGTTTTTCCTGAAGCCCTGCACTTTTGTATCCCATATATACTTACTTGCAACTAAACCCCATTGGGATGATTAGTACCTATTTCTGAATAGACATATAAAGGATTTCACAGTCAGTTACTTATTTTATATTCATGTTTCTTTACTATTTGAAGAGGTAGTGTGAATTGGATTTAGGCTGATTCTGTACTAAATCAGCTAGGGAAATGTCTAAGCTGAAGGAAGATTTATTCAGTTCTTCTGAACTTTGTTGGCAATTTGAAAGGATTTAAACGTCAATACATTTGTACAAGAGCTAATCAATCTTCCCCAATCATTCATATACATTTTAAAAAAATTCTTCAGGATTGGAGAAGAGAATGGAGAAAAGTGACTATTGTAACAGACAATACTCTAATTACTAACAGTCTAGTTTTATTACAGTTCTCTATTCATATTCTTTAAGCGAGTATAAAATAATATATCACACATTACCCAATTGCTTTGCTATTTACTATTCTTTTCCAGTTCTTTCTCCCAGGTATAGGTAGAGTTTGTGAGATTGGTTGCTTGCTTGCAAAATGGGGAGATTCATGTCCTTTTGTCTTATGCTAATTCAAAATTTACAAGGAAAGGTCCCAAGTAATGCTCCCATTGAAAGCAGAACTCCAAGGCAGGTAGATTCCTCTAAGAACATATTTATTGGATACATCATATCGGCACAGCCTGTGAAAACCAACCCTGAAGGTTCCAGCGGTTTTCACTTAATTAAAAGAATAATACTTCTCCTCTTCCCATTGTCATCAGTCACATTGTCCAATTAATAAGGCTGGCAGGCTTCTCTCCTCCTTCACCAGCCACCTGTTACAATGACCTTGGTTCCCACAGGAAAACTTTTCATTTTGACTGTAAGCTGGGCTGTGAACTCCCACCCTCCTCTTCTTTCTCAGGCTTTGTGGCAACTGTGAGGTAGGACAAAATGACTTCAGCCAGGTTCACTTCAGAATTGATAAAAGGAAGAAATGAATATAATTATCTAAGACTATGTTGTTGCAATGATTAGAATGAGTATTGCAGGCTAACTCTGTCCACAGCCTAGAGTTCAATCCTGATGGACTCAAGTTTGGCTCAGCCTTCCCTACTTCTGAGGTCCGTAAAATGAGAACCCAGATTGTTGGGGCCAATATGCTGATTGTGTAAACTGCTTAGAGACTGCTGTAAAGGACTATGGAACAGTATATAACTCTAAGTGCTATTGCTATTAGCACCATCAAAAAATATCTGTCCATCCCAGGTCCTTGGGAAAGACTTGATAAGTAATTAAAAATGCCAAATCCAGTCTAAACATCTGGTTGACTGGGTAACCTACTATAATAGCAAAGCAATCGTGGTACATTTAGGAGGAATTAATATTTGCAAAGTCTCTGAAGACTGCTCAGATCAACAGAGAATCTTCCCCTCCTTTCAATATTTGGACATGAATCAATGGATCAATTACAAATCCTGTATATATCTAGCATTGACTTCTAATATGTATAATTGCTTGATACTATTGTAACCTGAAATTCTGTGTACCCAGATAACAAATCTACCACAATTCAGATGATTTCAGGTTGTTGTCCGTGAAATGTCACATCACAGCAGCCACAAATTTTGTCTTGAGTCCAGAGATGTTCCATCCCTTTTGCTATCTATTAACTCATGGTACAAGATAGAAAGGTACAAGACAGCCAGAAAAAATCATCTGCTTTGTATGCCGGGAATACTAGAAGAAAATTCTCATGAAAGGCCTTGAATGCATAGAAGATTAAACCTTCACTGTTTAAAAGGGTCTTAGATGTTCAGTATAAATTCTCTTTGATAAAAGAATAAAGTTTCTGTCCTGGCAATAAAAAAAATATCTAAAGGATTTCACAACTGAAGATGTTGCACAACAGCCAGATCCTTTCAGATCTCTATATCTTTGCAGGACACCTTAGATTACTATATGTAAAATAATAGTGGTTATTTCCATATATTGCTCTCCTAATTGACATTTATTTTGTTCCTGTAGTACAAATTACATTGTTGTCTGTATTTACAGAAATCAAAGTTTTTGTCAAAACCTCTTGGAATGAAGACAATATAAGTATGTGCTTTATCCTGTTTTATTAATAGATATAATGAACGTCACTAAGATAAATAAACTAAATTAATTCTGTTTACATAGTTTAAAATTAAAAGCAATAGGAACTTGTTAGTTTGAATATCTGAATAACAATGATCCCTTAATTTGTTTATACAGGTTTTTTTGGACAACTATTATAAAGGTAGTCAGGATTTTGAAAGTCTCAAAACAGAATAAAATCCTCTGTAATGCTAATTTTCAATGTCATCTATGTTCTTCATGATTGTTATTCAATTTTATTTGTTTTAATTCTCTGAAGATAAGAATAACTATGCAAAGGACACAAAAGAGATTGAAATTCTCTAATAATTTATGGTTGCAGATCTCTGGGACTTGAGAAACTGCCTTTTAATAGGGATAATGTTTACTGTTGTACACCAACCAGAGTTAATGTGTGAGTTGGATAACCATAAAAATGTGTTAACAAACAAACAAACAAATAGAAGATTCCTGGCACTATCAATCAACAGATACAGTATGTGTTATTTTCACACCTTTCATTCTTTTAAGAAGTAGGAAAAAAATGGAGACAGTTTTTGCAGGGGGTGGGTGGTGGTGTTATGAACAAAATTATTTGGTTTGAATTTTCCATAAAGTTTCATAATTGAGGTATTGCTTATACTGATGTATAAGCAATACTTATACTGATATAAAGAAAAATATGGCACCTGGCAATAGTGAGAATACTATTATAGCTACTCTAGATCAAATGGTTGTGGGAGACCAAGTTGTAACTTCTTCCCACTATATTTTGACCTTAAAGCCTAAAAACCTTTAATTCAATCTCAGTATCATTTTTATATTTTCAAGGTTACAGAGAAAACTGACTATACTTTTCCACCCCTCTTGAACATAGCAGACATTGGGCCTCTGATACAAAGATAGCCATTTGCAAGAGCTTTCAGAGCTATTTGTGATTTGAGATCATGTATAGTCCTTGATATTCTGAGAACATTGTGGTTAATTCATGGTTACTGGCCTTTTGTTAACATTGCAGCACTTATGACAGCTGTCAAGTTAAAAGTGCCCATTAGATGTTTACCTGAGTTTTGAGTATGACCCTGGGCATCTTCCCTTCTATTTTAAAGCAGTGATTATTCAACAGACATGTAAGCCATTCCTCATCTATCGTCCTTCCAGAATTCAAACAAACAGAACTGCATCACAACACAAGCTATTAAAAGAGGAAGAAAAAAGGTAAGAAAGCTGGATGCTTCTCTAAACAAATACTGGTATACAGTGAAGCAGCTCATGAGATTAAATTGGCAATTGGAATGCATTATAGTGAAAGAAAGGGGAAATCCTTTCACACCACCAACTGTCAGAACTAGGCAGAACTGTAAGATCAGGGAGCCACACTGTACAATGAAAATGAACAACAGTCAAATAAATTGCTGTCTCCCTGATGCTGAGAGAAGCATAGACTAGGAATTATGTGCAAGTAATGATTTGGCTACAGTAACCAAAGCTGTACTGAAAGGTGATAGCTGAAAGGCTGTTACTGATTCCTGGCCAATGATTTTACTCAGCAAACCTGATCCCTTGTCAGCATTGATTACCACACCGAACTTAGTTATTTTCAGCTTCATTTTTAGGGTCTTTCTTGAAGACTAAGCAATGAAATGCAGGGAGGTGGGATTTCCTTCACATAAACTCAAGCATGTTTCACTGTTCCCAATAGACAAAGCTCCCTTCCAAATCATCTATAGGCTGTAGCTTTAAGAACACAAAACACCACTTTTTAAATTCCTGCCTTTGTAAAAATCTGAAAAACAACAATAAAATCCTAGGAATAAGATTGAAAGAGAAGACATTATTTACAGAGATAGTTTTTAAAAAGACTAAATAATTTTAAAAAATAGCTAGAGGATAGTTGTTTGCTTGCTTGTTTGTTTGAAAATAAAGATTAGAGAGAGACTGTATAATCTTTCTGTGCCATTAAGAAAAGTCAGTACATGAAGTGATAATTACCAGGGTTGGCTTAACAAAGAGAAAACAAAGGCAAAACAAATTGTATTTCAAAATTTGAAGAATTCAGATATTTTTATTGACCGTGGTCAAATAATTTTAGAAAGCAAGGGATAAAAAGGAAAGTTAGCTTCATCTAATTTCCCTTTACCTACCGTTATGGGCAGGTAGTTTGTCATGGACTGAATATTCCAATTCATACATTTTATTATAAATACAGTCTTACTGATTTTGGTAGGCTTTTATCTCAAATCTCTTTATTGTAGAAAATTCTTTGGGACTCTTGTACAAAATGACATGAAGGATATTTAAAAATGGAATCACCCACTTTTAAAATAAACAGCATTCAGAGAAAGAGTTTAGATTATGTCACCAAGAGAAATGATAAGAGTTAAAGTTATAAATAGTTTATTCTACTATATCATTTTTCTGGTTGAAATACTTTTGGAGTTTATTGCTACCATAATAGATATAAATTATAAATAACCATATGGTAGAAAAACAATGTTAAATGAACTATGATCCAAGTCAAGTAGGAACCAGAAATTTAAAGCCCATGTTTAAACACTCTCTTTCTTTGTATATATAGTCCATAAATGTATAAGTGACTGTGGCACTTCCACTTCAGAATCACACAAGGCAAATCGCTGCAAAGGCCTTCCTGATTATATATGCTAACTGCTCTTTGAACAGGAGCTGACAGTTCAGGAAGTCCCAGACATTATACACCAATTTTGTATGGGAAAGTGCAATGCCATTCAGAACTAGAAATGAAAAGCCCTGGGATCTAGAACAGTGATGTGTTTATAGAGCTGAATTTAATTTTACTCCTCTCCATTCAAGTATTAGAGAAGACATTAAAAGCATATTAGAGAAGACATTGAAAGCATCACTCAAGATCAAAGCTGAGTTTCATGAGATGTCAGGACATCAACAGAAATCTTGCCAAGCTAAAGCAACACTTTACATTGCTATAGTTATACTCTGGAAACAGTTAGAGGGAAATCTTCTTATTCCTCCTGACCAAAATTCCATGATTTGCGTTGCTCTCTTTGACATCTGGAATGCAGCCCTTCCTCCTGGGAATCCAGAATACATTCTACCACATCAGTATGCTAATGAATAACCTCACTTGACATCTTCATGTAGACGATAATCAGCAAGAGTAAGAGCATTGAACCTTCAAGATCTCCATAGGTAAGGACCCTATATTCAATTTCTTTCTCCCTTTCCTGCCTTAACCAGCAACTGTAGCCATCCATGGAAAGAGAAGGAACTCACATCACTACAACACCATGCTTTCCACTATTAATAGTCTAAGAATACCATGATTAATGGTATCAAAGGAACTGAGGGAACAAGTCTGATAAATGGCATTTCATTGCAATTCATTGCCTAACTGAAAGACATCCAGATATTAATTTCTTCCAGAGTCCTTTGAAGCTTAAGACTAACCAGCTTTTCAATAACCTTCCACAGAATAGGGAAGACTGTTCTGACACTGGAGACTGGGCAAAAGTTGTCCAGGACTTTTTGGTCCATTCGGTCCATTATGAGGGATACATCATAACCTTCTTCAATGAAGATACCATAGAATCATCCCAACTTTAACACAGAAAGTTACCTGACATCGACTCAACCAAATGTTATCTCCTAGGATCATATACCAACTGAGAAGGAACATAGATCTAGACATCTCATTCCTTGTGTCAAACTTCCAAAGGTTTTTCTAGTCTCAGGAACACAGCAGCATTAATGATACCAGTATTTAATCATACATCTTACGTAAACACTTTCCCCTCTTTGCCTTGAACTACTAGAGCCAGCCACTGGCATAATTATCCTCAATCCAGTCCAATCCAGGGCAAGTTCCAGATTTAGCAACTAGATAGGCAATCTCATCTGTTGGCAGATGAACAAAGATCTTCTGGATTGAAATTTGTTGACCAAGATCCTGGCCTGGGCAGAGATGTTGGTCACTGCAGGGCTTGGGCTGATAACATGTCCCTCAATCTTCCTGCTGCTGAGACTGATCACTATTTATCTTAAATCATTGTCCTTCGCTGGAGAGGAAACATGGCTTAAAGTTCCTGCCCCTATAGTCACAGCCAGTCTGCTGCATTTTCCAAGCTGTAAAACCTCAATCATGACTCCTCTCTGCCAAGATTTTCAATAATGTATCAAAGCCCCACTCTAACGTCCACCCAAGATATTTCTTCAACAACTCTAAACGTTAGGCTTCTCCAATTCAACCTCTGTTCCAGTTTTGTAGTAGCACAGAACAACATTCTGTTAGAGCTCTCTTCCAATATTGTATGACCATGGTAATTTCAATTATTGACTTTTCCATTATCCTCCAAAGCATAATAAACAATATCATTTGTTGACATTCAGTTGCTGCTAAGTGCCAATCTGAGTAGGGGCATGATAAGGTGACTTATTTTTTTTCCAGTTAGTAAGTTGCATGTTCAGATGTATCTGGTCAACACTTATTTATCCGTACAACAACTTAGATGTCTGTTCTAATGTACAATACTAATCTGTACTTCAAATGCACTTCAAATTATACTTGGTGAACTGCTGCAAGTACCACATAATGACTGAAAAAAGGCTGTAAATTTGTTATTCCCATTCTCCATTTATTATTCCCATTCTTAATCTTTAAAAGAGTGGATGTGATCTTGCATTTACTCATATTTGCAATGCATTTTTAGATGATGTTACAAGCTGATCTATAAGGAAAGACTCAATACATACTAGATTCATAATTTAGTTAAATGGATATGATAACTCACTTTAAGCACTTTTTATATTTTTGAAATATATAAAAGCTTGGGCTTTTTTTTATTAATAATTTGTTTTCATTTTCATGCAGCATGAAAAATCTTAAACTCACTTTCTATATGACCAGGAAGATAACACAGCACAGCTGCAGAAACCTTAACAAGTTATCCAATGAAGAAATGATAACAGACCTTCTCAAATGACTCACACAACTACCATAATTTTATGGCCCCGAACCAGCCAATAACAAAGCATGGGAGGGAGAGAAGGGTACAACTACCAACTACAAGACTGGGACTTTCAATTCCAAACAAGTTAGTGATGTTGACAGCTGCAGAAGCTGCAGTAATACCTGTGGGGCTTCATTGATCAGTAGTAGATAAAAAGAAAGACAGGAGATAATAACGGCACTTTAAGCGAGCATGGGCACAATGCATTGACCCAGTACGATATAAAAGTAAGAATAATTTAAATGACAAACAGAGATAAAAGTCAAAACAAAAGGAAGTTTCTGCATACTCTGTAAAATAATAGGATTACTTGAAAAATACAATTAAGATGAATTCTCTTACAGGCTGTCTATACAGCTTCCAGAATGTCATGTGGAGTATAATTTAAGTTATTCACTATTTTTTATATTTGCCAAATACCAGATATGTTTAGAACATCCCAAATGTGTGAATTCTGACCGAAACAATAAGGTGTCAATAAATAAAATTTGAGAAACACCTTGTAGTTCACATTGAGCAGAGAATATGATCCCTGTATTTTTGTTCTTCAGAAGGTTACTGAGAAATATGTAAATCTGATAAAGTTTATTATATGATTTTTTTTTATTTATAGAAAGTGTCTGAAGTACTTAATGTTTTGCATGAACATCACTGGTTAGTCTGTGCGATTAAAAATAATATGCGATAGAAGGGTAACGTATGTGTGAAAATAAATAGAATAGAGTGGTTCAGTTTAAAAGATAATAAGATAAGGATATGGTGTGACTACAGGTTTTTTAAAATGTATTTTGGATGAATATATAAGTAGCATTTATGACATTATCTTTATCCCATCTTGTGGGATGATTGCATATTGCCTAAGAACTAAAATGATTGCAACAAATATTAGATAGATTGTATAATTCAACAAAGAGCATGGATCTGAATTAATCTATCACAAAACTAACGTAGTTGGGCTTGACAAAGAAAATGGAGTGAACGAGAACAGGTAACACATAAATGATAAACAACAACAACAAATAACCCTGGAGTAAGGAGATCAATTTGTGCCTGATAAAATATTTACTATAGATAGGGAAATGGAAAAATTGTAAAATGTGCAAATGCTGGTAGAAAGGTAATGAGATAGTTTGTGGTTTATTGCAGGTAATGAATGCTTGTCAACAGAAATGAAAATGTGTGTTAAAGTATGCTTCTGCTCATCTTGTTATGCAGAAGAGAATTAGTCATGTCAGAAAAAAACATAAAGTAAGTTGAATGCAGAAACATACTAGGATCATGAATATGAATGATGAATTATTGTGGATTGAATATAAAAGTGAATAATAGTAAAAAAACTGGAATTGTTTGGTCAAAAAGACAATGAATAATATCTAACACAGAAGTTATATGAAAGAAGCATAGCTATACAAGAGAAATAAGAAAACCAAGGGTGTTGGGGTTGGTCAGAATTATAGAGACCCACAAAATGTGGGTTGAGAAGATGAATCTGATAGAAGCAAGGATTGCCAGCAAGGATTAGAAAGATGTGGAGAAGGATAATGTATGTTGTTTGTTGAAACAAGGTTTATCTATATTTCATTTTGCTTGTCTTATATCATGCCTTTAGTTTCTTTGGTTTACTACTTCATACTTGTGTTATTTGCATAATACTACTTAATTGTTTGATGGGGATGGAGATATTTCTTTATATGTGTGTTCATGAATGTGTGATCTGGAGAGGAAGATTGTATCTTGTACCTTTGAACCTATTTAAATCCAATTTCCAACCAAATGACATTTTTTGTCCAAACACCTCTAAATACACATGCAGGTAATAAAGAACATCTTTCTTTCTGATAATGAAGTGGATTAGTAATAGATTAATGATATTATCCTATATTTGACAGTTCAAATTCAGGTTACACTGAGTACAATGAACTTTATCATTAGTTTTTAATATTATTAGACAACTTAATAATATGTATCAATATATATTTCTTGTCCCTCCGTGGTTTATTCGCTCACAGGAATTGAGCCACTGAACTGCTGGCCTTGACGGTGAGCAAACCCAGAGTCTTACCACATGAGCCACTGCGGCCCCTATTGGAAACAGTATTATACTATCTTCTAAAGTTCAATGAAATATAATACAAATATCAACCCTTATCTAGACAAGGACATTTTGTATTTATTTGTTTTGTTTTGCAATAGTAAAAACAAAAACACACACAACCATTCCTACAAAACAGTATTTAACATCACTAAAGATTTAGAGATTGACCTTACATCTACTTTGGATACTAAACAAGGATAAAGGATGAATATTCTGTTTCATTTCAGACTGAAGCAGCAATTATGCTAAGGGTTGTATAGCGAGCAAATAAAGTTTTATGTATTCTTGAGCAGATGACTAAAATGTGGATGTAATCAACACTTTAATGCAATATGCTTGCCATCTTACTGCTCCTAAAGGGATAATGATGGCATTTTCTAAAGGCAGACTTAAAGTTTATATCCCATATTTTAAAGAAGAAGAATATGATTTAGTAAGAAATGGAAAGCATAGAAAAGGGATCTGTTAAAATGTATGGCAGTTTTATGTCAGTTAAATTTTTTAGAAATGCCCTCCCTGCCCGAGATCTACAGATCTCAGAGGATCATTGGGGAGAAAGAATGCCTAATCAGTCATTTTTGGTTTGCACTGTAAATCTACCCAAACATTGTATAAACTGATTTTTATGGGAGTAAGGGACTATGGCTTATTATGAAGTTATTATTGCTTAGCTGCAATCCAACTGAGACTCAAGAAAATGCCAGTTTCCTTCTATGGAAAAAAAAAACCCATTAATGTCTTAGATAAGACTATCTTGTGAGGGATCTCAAGAGAAAACCATGTTTTTATTTTGTAGCCAAATAGACCTTACATAGCACAATAATCATAAAAATAGTCTTAATAATTAAACATCAATATTTAAATCTATAACAGAAACAACCTATAGTTCTGTCATCATCACATATATAGCATCATTATAATCTCATCTCAGGTACATCACATCACACATGTGTTCACAAATAGTATCTAGAATACCTGATTTGTATAAGTTACAATATATCTTCTAGACAAAAGTCAAGGTTTCTATCACTTTTCCCAGATGACTGGATAAAAATAAACTGCATATTAATTGTACTATTCCCCCAACTGTTCGAGGACCTCAACAGTGACTTCATATATTAAACAAGATAGGGGAGAGAGTCAAGTCTGCAGCACTCCATATAGAAGTATCAGAAGGCTTCACCACTTCTTTGTCTATTCCCAGCACACACCGAATGGAATTTAGGAAGCAAAAAAATCAACCCTGTCCAGGGCTTCAGCTGCTCTCTGATTCTAAGTCAGAATCCTGGGATATCCCCCAGCTAATGCAGCACAACCCTGGGATACCCCCAGATCCCTTTGGTACTCAGGTGACTCCATCAATCACCAAAGGCAGACTATTAAAACAGATCCAGCCTACCTGTGGAGAAGAAAGAATTTCAGTGCCACCCGAGCATAGTCTGACCATTACAGAGAGTATACTGACAGATCCCTCACCAAGTCACATTGCCACGGCTTTGATAATAAGATCATATCTGAAGTGTTCCACAAAGCCAGTCTCAGAAACATGTTCTCACATTCAGAAACTTAGGGAACATGATCCCTGTTGCCAAAAGAGATTTCCGAATAATAACTGTCATCCCTTCCCTGTAGCCTTAGCTGGTGTTAAACCCTAAACCTGGAGGTACATCTCCAAGAGGGGAACAGTCCCTTTTGGAGTTAGCCATGTCTCATTAATGCATGGCAGGTCAGTTTGCTTCTCCCTAATAAGATTGCAAATAAGAGGGGCCTTATTAATAACTGACCTGGCATTTATCCACAGCAAGCGAAGACTTAGGCCTCTGAGCGACTGCTGTCCAGGGTCTGGGTGTGAACTCAGAGGACTGGAACATGTCACCAATCTTAAGCATTAGGATATACTCCCCTGCAATGGTTTGCCCTATCACTTCCATTTAAGTACCCCATGCCCACTCAATGAATTGCTCTGCTCAGGAACTACCTACTCTAGATTCCTCACACCTCAAATTCCTTATAGTCTCCCATAGAACTTCTCTGCAGATTGCTGAAACTGTCCCATCAGCACCTCCTGATAAACAGTTGAAACTATCAGGCACGTTGGGAAAACCAATCCTAGGTTTTACCTCATTGCAGGGATTGATTGCAGCAATTAACTTCATAGTCTTCAGAAAGTAATTCAGCAAGTTTATCCAGCAAGATATTGGAGGGTGTATATATTGTAAGAGATAAAAGACTTCCATAGTACAGGGCTGTTTTAGATAGTATGTTCTATATTCAATAGTTCCTGTCTTCTCCAGAATACAATATATGAGCTATCATTTTTTGGGTATAGACTTTAAATAATCCACTAAATAATTGAATTGGGGCTAACATATTTCAAAAGTGTGGATTTATATTTTAACTCTCTATTTTCAAATATTCAACTCAATACAGTTTATGCTGCAAATATAAATATAGTATAAATAGAAAGGACAGATGAGTGTCATAAATCCTGTATCTTCACAGCATGGATGCCTACGTCAAAATATTCCCTAGCTGATCAAACTTGTAATCTAGACTTTAGCACACAATAAACTATGCATTTTACGTGAGATGCTCATAAAAAGAGAAGTAAGTTTAATGTCATTAATGCTTTACAGTTTTAGCAAATGTGTTAAGTCATGCATCTCAAATCTTTGCTACATTTTGCTTATTGTCAGCCCCGCTGATTAAAAGATGAAATTTATCTTAAAGCAATTATTGAAGTTATATGGTTGAAGTTTACAATCTATTTGTTCTTGTTCTGTCTACAAAATTTGGCCATAAAATAAAGTTACGTAGAATTACAAAGAAGACACTTTTTCTCATCTTCTATTCAATAAGTCAAAAAAATAAGGTACCCTAGCAGGGCATCTGGGATTTTTCTAAGAAGACTACTCCATTAATTTGCTTCAGCTCTTATTTAGCCCAGAAAACAATCCTGATCTGACTTCTTTGAAAATCTGCACACACCTTTGCACTATCATCAGCAATGTCTCCAAGATGCAAATTTTTCTCCAGTATGAGATGGGTAGCTAGCAGGGATAATTGCATGGTGAATGAAATTCCATTGCACATTGGAGATGGAGATATCACATTAACAAGTCTGGACAGCTCCCAATGGACTATAAAATTCATTTGTGACTGAGATAACTCAGAAACCAAGTGATGCAGTAGTAAAAGTTGGGACACATTAATTTAAGTTTGTAGAATCCCACATTATCCAGCAGAATTGCACAGACCACTCAATGTTCTTTGAGCTGACTCATGAAGATTCTCTAGGCACTTGGCATTTATTACCTAGTTCAAAAACAACTCAGCATAGAATCCAAGTCTTTCAATAAATATTTTGCTGGTTCTCTCCATTTATGTAGAATTGGCTTATTTCAACAAGCTCAATATTAGTTGTGCTTGTAATTATTTTAGGCTATTTCTACAACTATTTTATTCATTATATCTATGGAAGGTAACTTTAGCTGACTTCAGAAACTTAAGTAGGGTCAGACTTTTTTAGAGGAAAGTATCAAAAAAATCAAATAGTTCTAAATTTAATTTGAAAGTTTAAAAAATTGCAAAAAAAATAATGGCAAGGCTTGCATTATGTTCAGGCAAACTAGATTAACACATATAGGAGCTTTTGGGATAACTAATTGAAGATGAGCAAGTAGGATTGATAACATTATCAGATGCAGTAACAAAATCATGGTATATGGATCATAGATGGAAACAGTGAAGAAGCCAAAACAGTTCAGAAGAAAAGTATCAGAAATATAGTTTGTGAAGCAAGATTAATGCAAGACATGATAAATATCTAATATATAAATATATAAAATACTGTCACATGGAAGAACATTTTGAATTGTTCTTTGTTTAAACTGAGATAAAGACAATGTTTTGTGAGCTGAAAGTTATATAAATAAAAGGTAATGTGTTGGGGGGAGCAAAAACTTTAACTTTACATATACACTGTTAGAATCTAAATTGTATCTAACTAAAATCTAAAGGTCATTTTTAGACTCAGTGAGGATATCAACTCAAGTAGCATTTGTGAAAAAGACAACATATTAGGGATTATTAGGAAAAGTACTGCAAATAAAACAATCTACTTGTGATGCTCTTATATATATATGGTATCTCTGCATCCAGGACACTATGTATAATTCTGCTCACTTGTGCTGGAAAAGCTACGTAAAATGGCAATCCAATCAGTATGCTCATCCAATCAGTATGCTCAATAATCTTCCCTATCAGAAAAGGATAGAATATTTGGGATTTTTTAAACTTGGGACAAATAGTAACAGTGATGGGCCATGATTGATATGTATAAAATGCTTTGTATGCAAATTGGGATCTTTCTCAAAATGCTGGAACCCTGAATCATCCAATGAAGATGAAGGGAGGTAATGAAATAAAGAAAGACAATAGAAAAGAAAGAAAGAAAGAACGAAAGAGAAAGAAAGAAAGAAGGAAAAAGAAAGAAAGAAAGAAAGAAAGAAAGAAAGAAAGAAAGAAAGAAAGAAAGAAAGAAAGAAAGAAAGAAAGAAAAATATTGATGGTTTTAAATGAATACATTCCTGATGGACATATTTTCAGGGGTTATTAATATTATGGGTAACAGTATGCTTCCAAACACCAGTTGCAGGAAAATAAGACCAGGAGACATTTATATCTCCCATCTTCTGTTGTGACAATTCCAGAGGCATCTAGTGGACCACTGTAGGAAAAAAAAAAAGTAGGCTAAAATGACCCTTGTTTTGATCCAGGAAGACTATGTTCACAGAATTATAAATAAAGGAGAGTAAAATTATAAATAAAGGAGGGTAAAATTATAAATAAAGGAGAGTAATATTAGGAAGAAATTTATAATGGTAAGAGTAGTTAATCAATGGAGTACTGATGGAAGACTACCTATGAGAATGATTTACCAAGATCTGTACTGGAAATGGGCTGAATTATTTGGAAGATCTCTTCCAACTCACACAGTTTATGATTCTATATAGTCTTCTGGTGCTGAACTTCACAGCATTTTATTCTTGTAAATAACATGACTTAAGGGGATTTGTTGTAAATGTCGGGATAATCAATCAAAGTTTTTAGTGTGCAGCCATCAACAAGAATACTGGGCAGCTATCCTGAGTGATTCATGCAAAATATGTTGTTGTGAAAGATACCGTTCTCCCACAAATTCCAGCTCCTGATTCACTGTTCCAATTGTCCAAAAACACAGATGTCTCAGAAGCAATTTGAGGATATGGGAACAGTTATATTGGATACTATATTCTATGCCATTATTATAATTTCCTTCTTAAAGAACACATATATTCTCATTATATTTAGAAACATACATATTATATCAAAAGATATGGTAGCTTGTCATTCTGGAGGTGGTTAATGGACTAATATAAGATTTCATCAGCGCTCCATGTGCATCCCTTTTCCTTCCTTCCTATCGTCTCAATATTAAACCAATTTTGGTATTAATATTTATTGTTTTATTGTTTTATCTTGTTTTTATTTTTGTAGTCTTCCTAGTGTTACTTCTAGGCGAGATGGGCAGAATATAAGTTTAATAAGCAAACAAATAAATGATGCTTAGATTTTATATTCAACTTTTAATCATTGTAGCCTGTATTTTTATATACATTGCTTTGAGCTAAATGGAAAAATGATCCCTGCAAAAAAGAAATAAAGAGAAACAAACTATACCAGACCTTGATAGTTCTACTTTTTGACAGAATTCAGTAGAAGGAAGTAGAAGGCTTAGTGGATATGGACATCATCATGTTACTTATTTTTGCAGACTTTAGAATTATCCATGAAAGAAGAAGGACAGAAACTATGTCCTTTATTCTGCAATATATTAAATAAGATTTTACATATTTGTACTTGTTGATATAGTCATTTTAATGATCTTATTAACCATCCATTCTACCTTATATTCCAGATAAGTAATAAGTCATTACTGCTCTCAATGATATCTTCAGAGCCCATCTAGAACAATAGATTTTTACAGTTCAGTGCAACTTAAGGGCAGATTGCAGGCAATTTTGCACTTATTCAGCTTTTATTGATGTCATAAATTTATTTGACCTTCACCCTCACTTTTCCTATTGAGATTATTTCCCAAACAACTAACTGCTCAGAAGTATTTTCTCTTGAAACAGTTCCCCAGGCACCTTCACACCAAGAAAATAGTTTAGTGTTCAAAGCTACAAACAGTATTTAAAAGAGCCCTTGTGTTAATGCAAAAGCACTTCATCATAAATATCTGCAGCTCTCTGTCTTGAAAGAGCAAAATCTTACATTGAGGAAGGAAAAAAAAATCTGTGTGTATCAAGGATGCACTTGGTTGTGTTGCTTTGAGGAACTAGCAAAATAGTATATTTTTAAAAGACCACAGTAGCACACAAAGTTTGTCTCTGTATAAAAAATAATAAGTGGCAATCTTCATAATGCATCTGGAATTGGAGATAAAAAGGAACCTATGAATAAGTCATTCATATGTTCAATTGCTTGCATAATTGTAATGGCTTGTGTGGATATAGATTGTTACAGAAGATAACATTCTACATGAAGTGCTTGCAGTAGAAGCTGGGAAGTGACTTATATTCAGGATACCCAATCTATGAAGGTGTTCTGGATTTGAAAAATTGCATATATTTGCTACTGCAAACTTGCTTCAATTTGTAAATGCCATCCTGAGAAAGGACTTAAAGGTAATGGAAAGTATTATGGCACATTTCAATAAATCTTATTCATTTCATGGCACTTTCTCAATTGAATTCAGTCATATCTAAATAAATCTGCTATATTAAAAAAGCAACAACAATCTGTACAAGTCCCACAAAAATATTTCAGCCTGTATTTAAATATATGTTTCTAAATATTGGTTGTATGCTAAAAATGTATATTCTCTGAAAAGATTCATTTAAAAAGGCACACTGAAGTTTTATATCCCTAAATAAATAACCAATGTATTTGTTATTATTTTTTAAGTCTCATTGTTCTGAAATTCTAAAACATTTGGGAAATTCAAAAGACAACAATGCCATTCCACCCATTACTCAAAGTGATTCAGATCTGGACACTGTGCTAAAATTCACAAAGATCGAATTCTTCATGCATCTCTTTTCATGAGGAGGTTTCATGAAACAGAAAAGAAACAAAGTGGAAGGAAAGATGAAAGTCCTACCATGCTATTTATTTATTTTATTTTTTATACCATGACAATCACACATTTTTGGCAGTTTACAGCATGCATAAAATAATTATAAAAAGTAACCATAATTATCTTAAGACCAATTCATGTGACACAATTGTAACTAATCAGAAAACTCCCATTTCCCCCTGTTTTCTTATCTCTATGTTGAAACTATTCCATAATGTGTCAGCCATAGCATAGAAATCTCCTGGCTCCCTCTGATCTCATGGCTGTGGGAGCTACCAGCAACTTTTCAAAGTTATTTCTGTTGAATATGGTGATTCTGCTTAAAAGTGCTACTCCAAAACCACCTTATTGCCAAGCCGTATGGGAACTTATTGGTTAAACTAGCATTTAAATTGATTCATTCATTTAGGGTGAGCATATTGCTACACATCCTAGATACTCCTGGGTGGCTAACAGCTAAAAGAAACATTTTTTTAAAAAAAACCTATTATAAAACAAAACAAAACACAAATAAAAGTGAGCATAACATAAAAAACAAGGAACTTCACAATCCACAATACAAAAAAACATATATCAGGCTCCACTAATATCTCATCCCTATGAAGAACCCTTCACAGACTTCTGGAAGGCCAATCACTTTTTGTACTGGGAAACCTATTAGCAATCAAAGCAAAGCCTGCAGCACAGATATAATGTATTTATAGCTTTTGATGCCACTTGGGATGTATGCTGCTGCACTTTCTACTAATTGAAGTTTTCAAGCGGCCTTTAAAGGAAGCTGAATGTAAGCTGCATTGCACTAGTTCAGCTGGATGGTAATGAAAGTATGAACTCCCAAGTAAGACTGCAATCCATGCACCAACAAGAGTGATCAAAGGACTGTCTGGTAATAAACTCTATCTGCCCATCTAGCAGTAGCCATGAATCCAGAAGAATCCCCAAGTCATGGACATAGCCTTTCAGGGGCAGGACATTTCTTTGAGATAAATCATTAGAGCTCACTAAATCACCATCTTCTCCATTAAGAAACTGACTAGAATCATTGATCATATTACCCCCAATCTGCAGGCTTAGTAATTGATGCAGGAAGATACAATAGTGAATAAGATGAAAGGTAGTCAAAAGGGGAACACTTTCAAGGCTTTAGCAAACAATCCCTTCTACAATGAGATGTTGACCACATACTGCATAAAATTGAATACACACACATACTGACTCTTTACAAGAGCTAGAAGGTCATGGAATAAGTCCAGAAATAGCAGGAGACATACTAATGACATTTTAGAAGAACTCAAGAAGATGAAAATTGTTTAGATAAATCATGTATTCTAGCCATTCATCTCCAACAAGGCGTTAGCAGGAATGATAGCCTTTGCTTATTGATAGCAGAAGAATATTGTTCCTGAATTTTAAGGAACCAGTGGATTTAGGAAAGTGCCATGCAAACTAAATTCAGCAATTTCACTAGTCTTTCTTTTGTCAGAACCAAAGACAAGATGGTATGGATGGAGAACATAAATAATGATGCTGAGGTATGAGCAATAAGCAGTGTTCATTATAATCAGATGCAAGTTTCACATTAAAAAACAATGCTTTTATAGCACATATATGAAGCCCTGCCATAAAATGGAAACATACATAGTGGCTTGAATTCTATAAACCAGGAACAGTCTGAGGTCTTTCTGGGAGTAAACCTGTCTCTAGAACAATAAGTCTGGGACACCTCAAAATCCTTCTAGTTCAGTTTTAGTTCAGTGGTTTTATTTCCAGAGACTACCAAACCATCCCTACAATGATCTGGAGGAGATTTGCCATAACCCAGAGGAGGAATCAAATATTTTGGAGTTCTCCAGAACATTTGATTTGTAAATTGATCAATTTGGTACTTCATAAAAAAACATCTGGATATAGGTTATTAGAATGAAAAACTAGGCATAACCCTTAGCCATGTCATCATTAATATATGCAAGAAGAGTACACTTTACCTATGAGACTATCTCCAAAATTATCTTTTGAAATAATCCTTGAAGTAAATTATCTTTAATCAAATTGAATGAGAACTGATAGGGGAAAAAAATCAAACAGAGTTTCTCTGTCCGGTAGTAATTTAAATTATTTCTGTCACTTGCAGTGGGAGAAAATATAAATGGAACAATCATGAATCAGGCAAGAGACAGATGCAAAGATCTTTCCACTATTACTTCTGTCCTGGCAGTTTATTGTCACCAGTCTTTGAGACATGTCAGGATATTCTGAATAGTAGGATAATCTGTTTCATAATCTTCTAACTAATTCTGTGTGTTTTTTTACAGATATGCGCTCATTATATTTCCTTATTTTTATTCCATTTTTAAAAATAAAAATACCAGTGAGACTGGGATAATATGCATTTTTAGCTTGCTATATCAAGCTGGAGAGAGGAAATATTAACCCACCTCTTCTACAGATTTCACTTCTTCCCAGGGCTCTATACTAACATACTTGGTTAAATATTAATGTGTAGCTTCAAGGAATAGTGTTTCATGACTTAGGTGAAAATTCTGTCATTTGGCTTTTTTCAAAAGTGTTTGGAAAAACAAAGTGGCATTGAATTGTCTACTTCATCCTGGTCCAAATGTCAAGAAATAAAATAAGCAGAAGGGAGAAAGGGTGTTCCATAACTTGTGGGTACATATAATTGATAATATATTTATCTTGTCAGCTGGAGACACCTGTTATATGATGAGATGGGATTTCAGAAGGCCAGACAGAATTTTGCCCCAGTAAAAACAAGCAGAGCATTTTTGGCAACATTCCCCTAAAGGCAAGAGAAGGAAGGCAAAGGGGATTAACACTAATATTTTGCAACACATTCTTATTACATTCAGATTCCTTTTGTCAAGAGAGAAAAAAGGAAGTGTAAGAGATTGGTTTTAGAATATAAACCAGCAACATAGGAGAGTAATGGAAAGAAAACTTATGAATGGAAATACAAAGAGTCAAATGTTCTCAAGGGAACACAGAAAATATAATAACCAATTTTCTAACTGAGTTGGTACCATCTGTAGGAAGCAGAAAAATGACAGGGCAGGGCCAGGATGCCTTTTGGGAATTATCAGTATTGAAATATTGCTATATTAAAATCATGCTCAAAAATAAAGACGTGAGTATAAAGGACTCTTATTTTAATGTTAATCAAATATTACAATTCTCATTCATATTGGTAGCATAGTATTCTAACAAATTTTATATGAATGTAACTATGTTCATTGTATTTAGTGGAACAAATATTTATAACAGCAACAAATTGAAAAAAACAAAACAATTCAGCATTCAAAATCTGTAGCAACAGCATCTTTTCTGAATTCGGCTTAAGCCTTTTCTTCTACATCTAACCCTTATACATGAAAACACATGAACGTTCTGGAGACTTCCAATCCACAGCTTACAAAAAATAAGAATTATATGCCGATAAAAGTTGCAAGCCTGCAAAATGTCCTTCTTAGCAGCTTTATGTAGATGATAGATGGCATGGAAGCTAAAAAGTAACCATCAGGACTTTCCCATCATTGACCTAGTGATATGACAATTTCCAAACAGCTGATCAGAAGTCTATTAATACCATTTTATATTAAAAGCCAGAGAAATACAAGTGGAACTTCCAAAGGGTAGTATCCAGTTCTGATCTCTCTATGTATTCTTACATGGCTAACGGTACCAGTAGATGCCCTACTCATCTCTACTTAGAGAAATTAATGCTGTCTCCATGCCAAATACATCTCTATACTCAGACAGGAAAAACAGACATAATCTATTTCATTGTTTTAATGTAATAGTGGACACCAGCCAATAGCTATTAAAATCAAGTTAGATCCAGTGTAGGGTTCTTAAGCAAGAGGCTTACTATTATTTTCTTTCAGTTGGTAGATATTTCATCTCAAAATAGAAGATTTAATGATCTGAGTGTTCATTGGCACAATGGAAGAATACAAGCCTTATAATCCCTGATCAGGAGGGATTTAATATGCCAATAGTAGCGGGCAGAATCATTTAAATAAACCAGTTTCATCATTAAATTATCTAAGTTAATAGAAATTATGGTAAGAATTAACATTGTTAAGTTCTGGGCGACGAATGGAGAGAGGCCAGAGTTATCTCTAACAGCTCTTTATTTACTACTGCCTGTGAGGCAACTTAAAAACTCCCTGGCTCACGCAGTTCCCTTTATAGGGACTAATCAGCTAACAACCAATCAGGAGAGAGTATTTCCCTGCTCCAACAGATAACCAGGATAAAACCTTCAACTAGCAATTATCTCCAATACACAATAATTATTAAAAATAATATGAGATGCACACCGTCATAATGTCGAGTTAATTTTATAAACTGTGAACTAGAATGGCAGCTGCAGTACTTCATCTTGGCTTGGTTGTCCAGCAGGTGAGAAATTCATTTGCTCCTAGAGCAGCTTTCTCCAACCTGTTCTTTCAGCTGTTGCACTGCAGCTTCATAATAGCAACCAGCTCACCCCTTAGCATCAAGGGACCAAACTCTGGGAGTGGGCTTAGCAACTACTTCTGTATGCGGCTCTTTAAACACACTCCAAAGTTTACTGCTGTGGAGATTGCATGGTGAAGTTTTGTTCTTACCTAGCAGGAAGTGAACAGACCCTTGGCCTTCCCAGCTCTCTGCCTGCTGGGAACAGGAAGAGCAACAGTCTTAATAAATATGTAGCTCTGAATTCTTCCACATGCACTATGATGGAGACCTAACAGATATATGCTACATAATGACACAAAAAGACACTCCAGTCATGAATGTTTTACCCTTGTTGAATATGCAAGGAAGGATTCCATTATGGAACAATCTTATTTGTTACAAAAATGTGCATTATTGGGTGTTTAGCAGTCAGTTTAAGTGGAAATGTGATAGACTGAAGGGATAAATTTAACATTGATCTAGAGAAGAGGGAGGGAAGGTGTCATTCCCTGGAAACTATCTGTTGACTGGATGCCAGAATAGATACTTCCCCATCGGCACCTTTTCTATCATTGTTGCTTGTTTTTTTCCCTTGCTCCTCCAGGCCATTCTTGCCAGTGATGGGCTTTAATTATGGCTTGCAGAGGGTTTTTGACATTAGTCCTAAGACTGCAGATTCAGAAATCTCTGGTTAAATCAGTGTCCTTGGCTTAAGCAGTTCAATAAATCTAGTGCAAATTGGGAGGTATAAAATGGAATATAAATACAAACACAGATGGGAATGTGGAGTTTGTACTCTCCTTCAGATAAAAATCTTCAGGCTGGTTCCTATAAATATACAAATGACATAAAACTAAAGTTCAAAGCATTAAAGGGGGAAATCCCAGAAATTTCAAACATTTCTCGAGATGCAAACTCAGAAGATGTTCTTTAGCATCCAATTCTCAAACTTTAAAGATAATTGCTACCATTTCAAACTGGATGTACCATATTTTTTGGAGTATAAAATGCTCTGAAGTATAAGACACACCTAGCTTTTGGGCAGGAAAACAAGAAAAAAAATCTGCCTCTGCCTCTCAGCAATTTGCCTCCTTGCAGCAAACAGCCCGGTCAGCTTCAGCACAGCCTGATTAGCACAAGCAGCTGATTGTCGGTTGGTTCGGCCTCCCGATGACCAGCTGTTTCAGGCTGCAGGGATTGCCATTGCCTATTGCCTCCTCCGCCGCCCCATCCCATTTTCCTCCCATTCTGATCCCTGCTGCCTGGAATGGGCCGAAAATGGGGCTTGTGGAGGCCAAAAATGGGGTGTGGAGGCCGAAAATGGGGCAGGCAGAGGCGGCAATAGGTTATAGCAATCCCTGCAGCCTGGAACAGCTGATTGTCAGGAGGCTGATCCAATCGACAATCAGCTGCTTGTCCTAATCAGGCTGTGCTGAAGCTGACCAGGCTTTTTGCTGTTTGCTGCAAGGAGTCAAATTGCTGGGAGGCAGAGGCCGAAGGGTGGGGGCTGGTGGGTGGGCGGGGCTTCAGCAACATTCG
>JANHFL010009640.1:88726-101410 GCA_032468155.1 Oxyrhabdium leporinum | reverse complement strand
CTTAACACAGATGCTCAAGGCTATTCTCTAAGGCATTCCTAGGCCACATGGAAGATAAAATGTAAAATTACTACCAACATATCTGTTACATAATCATTGGTGAAGTGGTTCATTGCATACTTGCCATGAGCTGTACTCATATTATGAACTGGAGTGCTGTAAATAAACCCAAATCTAGAAAGATGGCTGTTTCACAATGGAACATTACTATGCTTATGTACTATAGATCAGCCTACATATTACTATCTTGCTCCAGTACATTTGATAGCAGGGTCCACATGGGGAGACATTTGAAAGAAATAATTTTAATTCATTTAAAATAAATAGGCAGTGCTTAAATTATTCATGAAGGGCTGCTAAATTCAAAAACAGGAAAGAGAGATAGTGCTGTAGCATGTAGGGCAGGGGTGTCAAACTCGTGGCCTGCAGGCCGGATGCGTCACGTGCTGACCATACCGACCCCCATTTTAGCGAAGGGAGAAAAAGTCACGATATATCATGTGACAATGTGACTATGCGAGTTTAACACCCCTGACATATGGTAAAGTCAAAGGACCAAAGAGGCATCACAGCATTGCAATTCTTGTTCAGCCTTTTGACAAAATATCAGATTTCCTCAGGAACTTTTAAATTCAAGAAAGCATGAGCACTGAGATAGAACTTCAGAAGTCTTTCTGTTTTATTTAGAAAAATATATAAATCAAATGAGTAAATAAATCAATATGCTTTCAACTTGTATTTTGATTGTCTCTTTGTGTTCTCTGTTTCATTCAGTGATGCCTTTTTGTTGTGTTTATTGTGAAATAAATATGGACATTTATCAAAAGGCTCACTTCATTCTCAGTGTTTTTTAGGGGAAAGGCCCATAAAGCAGGTGCTGCATTCTGATTAAAATAGACTGTGATTTTCACATGTGTAAACACATTTAGGTTTCCTCCTCATTTAAGTAATCAAGTATAAAGGAAGATGTAGTAATCTACTGTTATTTCATATGTAGATGTAGTTTAGTGCTGTTCTTTGTTTATCTATAATCTGCTTATGTCTGTTTGTATGCAACCACCACTGTCTAACTTTGCTCTATTTTATTTTAATTTGTTCAGCTGCTACATGCTTTTGCTAGGACAATAGAAAGTGAATATTTTTCACCTACCTAAAGTCTATGCAAATGTTTCAGTAGTATGCAGTTCTGGGTTAGAGAAAAGTCTACATTAACATTATCAAATCTAATTTGACCTTTATAATTCAATTCAGATCTGATCTCTGTTTGACTTTCTTGTCTGTCAAAATCCAAATTAAATGTTTATATCTGAAAGTCTTCCTGATGTTCAGCAGAGATTAGTCTGCCCTTCCTCCACCACAGCAAAACAAATGCTCACCTTTTTCTGATACAAGTAGATGTCATTGTCCATAAGGCTACTTTTCTTTTGCAACACACAACACATGTGTGTATTGCTTCAAGGACATCAGTGGCATCAAATGTTCAGCATGCAAGAAAGAGGCAGAGAATAAGGAATTAGAACAGTGATAGGATCATTGCCTCTTAAGTGCTCTGGAGATCAAGACACATCCATATTAAAAAAGCATCTTCTATGTCTCGTGATAACTTTATCAAGAATTTATTTGGTAAGTGAAAAAGATAAGAGAAAGAAATAAAGGGCAATGCAACTTAAGCATTGGATTTTAAAGCATTGTATGCAAACATTTTTGTCTATCCTAAAACTATACTTGTCATACATTGAAGGAAATAATACAAGCACAAATTCAGTGCTATGTGTGCTGCAGCATAATCTAAAAATATATAAAAGAGTTAAATTATAAATTGGATCTATGGAGTCTAGTGTGCATTCCATCCTTGAGGTTGGAATAAAAATATTTTCATCTGATCTGCCACAGTCCCTGAAAACTAAAGCTAAAATAAGGAATGCAGTCAATAACATTGGAAGTGTAGAATGCCATCTATGAAAACGTCCCTGTGTATTTGCTCAAATTGCCTTGAAACCAAATTTTATAATACTAACAATAATAAAACCACAATAAAGGTAACACTAAGTAGTCTTACTATACCAAACTGTCAAGAAGATGTGGAAATTGACAGGTAGATAAAAGCCATAGAAAAAGCCATAGCAAAATAACTTCTCCTTTACATTCAGCTCGTTATAAGGCACAGCCATGCCACTCATTTTGCCATTACCTGTAATAGCTGGGTGAGTTAAAAAGAAATTTTAGTTTCAGAAGGTGTCAGTTTTCTTTTCCAACATAGTTTTAAATCTGTGCTGTTGTGATAGTTCCCCTATTACTACTGCATGCTTCAAAACTGAGATTATGTCTTTACAGTCAGGCCATATATGCTCAAGTCCATTTGCTGATTGCAAATGGGAAACATTTTTCAAGCATATAAATATTGGGCACAGCTGGTGAGTTAAGTGTTTCTGAATAACATCAGATGGAAATGAGCAGCTGCCACATATTCAGAAAGGCACACAACAAAATGAGAAGGAAGTCTCTAGCTGAGAATTACCATGTTTCTTCCAGAACGTAGCTGGCTGAATTCCTTACATCTTCATATATAGTGCATTGGCTAGAAATTGTAAACTACTAAAATTAAAAAGCAGTATTTCAAACAGCTATAAATTACTGTTGAGAAAATGCAGAAACTACAGTAGATAGTGTTTTAATGCTGGGTGTGCCTTCTGTAGCAAGATCAAGATTTAGCTAATCAACTTTTATGAGCAGTGTTTGAATCCTTTTAACTTGTGCAAATGCATTCCTGGTATTAATTCCTTCATGTACTCCTCTTCTAGCTGTTTGCACTGTTGGTGGTTGGAGAAGACTTTTGTGTATTCCTTGCACAGCAAGAGTGACAATCAAGTCTTGGAACATATAAAACCAGACATATCATTGGAAAGAAAAATCACAAAATTCCACCCTACATATTTTGTCATGCAATCAAATTCACTGGACAAGGCAGTTAAGTTCAAAATGGTCAATGGGAAAAAAACAAATGAGGCCAGCAAAAACACAGTGGCTAAACAGCATCAAAGCTGACACCAGCCAGAGTTTAAAACAACTAAAAAAAGCTATGCAAGATAGGAAAAGGTTGAGAGAGCTAGCCCACAGAACAGTGAGAATCAGATATGATTGAATGGATAGCATTATCATCCTATTCAACTTGGCTGTATCCCAGATCAAATGGAGCAGCTTTGAACAAATACTGTAACTCTACAAGGTATTTTGGGATTCATTGCATGTGAAGACTAATCACCATTAAATAAATTGGAGAACAATGTTGAATATAATATTTTGTGTCCAAATGGTCTTGAATACAAACCAAATGCAATAAAGACAGAGATTTGTAAAGTATGTAAAAAAATCATTGTTGATAATTTAGTATGCGGTGTGTTTTTTTGTTATTGTTGTTGCAGACTATAGTTTTTATAAAAACTGAAAAACAAGAAAGAGTAATTAGTGAAACCCTCTCCCCTGAAATGTAAAAAAACTTTAAACATGCTGTGCCAATTTTTATAAAATGGGGCAGTTGGTCCCCAAAGTAAAGGCAATGTGCCTACATATGCCATCTGTTTTTGTCCCAGAAGAGTCATAGGCATTTTTAAGCTGATGGGTTGTTTTTTACTCAACAGGATTTAGCATGCCTTCAGAATTAATTCCATTCTGTTTTAAAAAAGTAAAATCAGACTCATTTGTGGATTTTCAATGGCAGTCAGTGAGAGACACAAAACTTCAATGTTTAAATTTTGCTTTGGGATTGAATCCCAAATCAAAATGGACTTGACTTAATTGACTTGGCTTGACTTGATTTAAATTAGGCTATTTTCCAAATGTATCTTAACCACAATTTTATAATTACTTTTCACCTAAAACTTTGAAGTAAACAATATAGAACTATTGGTCTGACAATGCAGGAAAGCAACCAAAACATAATTCAATTATGTTTATAATAAAATTCCATAATTTAAAGGATCGCTCAATCTGAAGATATAATATAAAATTATTGGATAACTACAGCTAAACAAACATCTCATTTTTAAAATATTTTAAATCGAGTAATGTCCATGACATCTTGGGACTGATTTTACATATATAAACTCAAAAATTTAAGTCCTGATAGTTTCCACAGCAACATTAACTCACCTACATTGCAAATATCTAATAAGGTAGAGTAACCACATATCTATGAATATATGATACTACTTCAGCAAATCTTCCCCATCATATTACATTAATATTGATTTGTTCATTTAATAATAGATGCTTATTAAACCAGTGCTTTAATATTAGGGAATAACTCTATCACTCCTGTTTCACTCTCCCGGGCATATTTTATTAATGCTTGCTATTTTACAGAGTTGAGATTATTTCTCTTTCAGAGAAAAACTGACAATATTCTCAGGTGAAATTTAGTCACTAGTTTAAGAACATCTCAGAAATAGCAAATAACAAGGTTTTTAATTAAAGAACTGAAATGAAAGTAGATGACAGATGAAAAAAGGAAGAGAAAAAGACTATAATATCTGTAAAGGGAAGCCTTCTTGGTAAATAATGAATGTCCTTTTTTTTCTTCTCTCTTCTCTGGAACTATTGCTATAGTCTAAATAAATGTAAATCAGGACAAATCTCTTTGTTACAGCAGACAGATACAAATGCACACATATAAACTCAAAAGATGTTAAATCCCAGCAACATTAACATTACACACGTTTAATAAGGTGATATATGAAAATCAGCCAGTTTTACCCAATCTGGTGCTCTCTAGAAGTTTTGAACTAGAATATCTGGTGACCCTCGACAACAGATACTCTGTATTGGATTTAGGAGATTTTCGTTTGTTATTTAACTTTCAATATTGAAGAGATATCTTGGTGTGATAAGGAAAAGCTTATCTCACAGCTTGTTTTAATATATTTAATGTAATATTACAAAATCAAATACTTTTCAAGTATTTTATCCTTTATGTGACTACAGTCATCTTACTGAAATTGTACTGATAATTATGATTTAGGTGGAACTTAATTCAGGGAATACTGGAATCTATAATACAGTATTTATTATAATATAGTTTTTAATGGTTTACTTTTGTAGTTTAGGTAATATGTTTTAAATATATACAATTACTAGATACTTGTTAAGTATAACAATAGTATTCAGTAGGTGATAAAGCAGAATATATTCTTTAGTGTTCTTTGACAAATCATATTGTATTATTTCATGTAATATAATAAAACTATCATCAAAACTAGTCTTGGAAGTCACAAAATTGGGTAAGTATGATCCAAACAACTTCTTCCATGGACTGCCACTGAATGTTATATAAAGCTTTACCTGGAACAATTATAGCTTGCTGTAATATTAAGCTAAATGGGATATTAGTTATTAGTGCATATGGAGTGATGCAAATTTGTTGCAGCACTTGCCCTCTGTTTCATAAATATCCCCATGGTCCTAAGATCTGAAGCATCAAACAATTATTATGTCCCTGAGATAGTCCCTGGTTGGCTTCTGTACATGAAAGTGTATATATGTGCATGTGGGCAAGTTTGTGTATGATGAGGGAAGTAGCACATGACATGGGCTATTACTCTTCATGAGAAAATATGAGTAGGATAATTCAATGAGTAGGATTTAATGGGGTAATGATTTGACAGGAAGTCTAATAGACATTTTGAAAACAAATCACAAGTGTAGATTGCTCTACTTCCTCAAAAGAGAGAAGTTTCTTCCCCTTTTCATTGTAAGGCTATGAGAAAAAGAATCAGAACCTTGCTATCTTAATTTGTCTTCATCCAGATTTCTCATCTGAATGTCGAACACTTGCCAGCATTCTTGTGCTGTTTACTTTAATAGTAGAGCTCTGAGATAAAAGTTAACAATTTCCAGATCAGATTACCACAAGACGCCTGACATTAATTCAGATGAGTAATTAGGAAGACAACCCTACTTAATATATGAGACCCAGAACATTCTGAATGTTTCTCTTTGTACGTGGTTGATTGCTGAAGAGACTGCCTTCCTTCAGGATAAAAATCAAGTGTATCTAGCAATCACTTGGTGGATGCAGAAGTGGAACAAATCCAATTCTCACTGCATGTCCCACCACATACTTTGACTGTATTATTTTAATCTTGCCTTTCCCACCTCATATAAATGAGATAAGTGCAGAAAAAAAATCAAGTTTTCAATTTTAATTTGGTGTATTGCTCTTCCCTTCCTGAGGCTGACTAAATTCCCTACAAACCATTCCTTGATGGAATTACCCTTAGATTCTTGACAGATGGACGTACACAATTCTAATGATGGACAACAATTTAGAAATATGGGTGTTCTCTTCACAGCAAAAATGCAGTAGATAGTTTAAAATCAACAGTTTCCTAGCATTCTTCAGTTACCTGTGAAGAGAATAGCCAAATCATTGCTTCACAGAAAAGCCATTGTTGAGAAACTGAAAATGAGTCTGCCTTAATGATATGAAAGAAAAATTGGACTCCAAACAGAAAGTAATCTAGTTCTGAGTTATATTTAATATTAATAATGTGGATTTCTCTTCAGTAAGCCTTGTTACTGAAAATTCTGTAAGAAGCAAATGCCAAGAGTTTGGCAGAGGACTAGAATGAATTGACTTTAGTTGACCAGTTTTTTTTAAAAAAATATTCTTTTATTGCCTTTAAAATGGTGCCAGAAAAATCACAAAGATAAAAATACATGTGTTGTGAAAAGGAAAAAATAGAAAGTTTTTTTTTAAATAAAAAAACAACAAAATAAATAAAGTATATCATTTAATATGTAAATAGTTATAATTCTATAGTTATGTTACTTATGTAATGCAATTATTATTCCAGTACATATATACTAATACAGTAACATTATATGATATTGATGAATTTAAAGTGAGCTTATGAAATGAGTTATGGGATGAGATAGTATGATAGACTTGTATGAATGACTAGCAGCTATTATGTACACAATGTACATCCCACCTTCTCAAAAGACAGGCTTCCTTTTCTCTACATTGAAAACACTGAGGAAAGAAAGCAAGAGACCAACTATCTGAAGTTGCCTCTACATAAGGTTCACATCTGAAAACAAAGTAGTCATTGGAGAATTATTGAGCTGTCACCTTAATTCTTTTCCTAATAAATCTTATTAGCAGACCTCAGTAGACTCCCCACCACCACTGTCAGATAAGCAGATAAGATATACAGTTGATTTCTGCTTATATTGTGGAGTTTCCTGACATTTAGCAAAACTAAATTTCACTGTCATAATAGCTATTGCTTATAGATATGATTTGCCCATTCAAGATCTTAGACTTGCTGGTATAAATGGGAAAAAAAGATAAATGGCTGTACCATGTTGCTCCCTTTCACCTTACCATAAGAAAGCTACCATTCTGTGTAACCTACCTCCATTTACATACAGCATGGGGAATATTTGGCATTTATAATCCATGTATCTGGGATCAAGAATTACAGTAGCTCCCATAATTGCCAAAATCTTAGCTTTTAGTCTCCTACCTTCCTTTCCACCCCCAATCATTCTCCTCCCTTACATGCAATAGGGTTTTCACTGATGTTTTGGTGGGAAACCAGGGGTGGGCTGCTGGGGGTTCGCAGGTGTTTGGGCTTACACTTAGCGAAGATCCTTCAGAGATCGCTGAATCCCCACATCCCACTCCTGGCTGGTCCTGCCCACTCTGCTCTGCCCCTCCGACCCCTCCCAGGAGTCTCCATGTGGCCCTCTGTGATGCAGGTAAGTGCAGGGCGAAAGCGGAGGCTTGGGGAGGGAGAATAATGGGATTTCCTAGAGCATCCGGAGCCTGGGGGAGGCCGTTTTCGCACTCCCAGAGGCTCCAAGAAAGCCTCTGGACTTTGGGGAAGGTGCAAACGCCCCCCTCACCATGGTGCAGGAGGCTGACTAGGCCACGCCCATCATGGCCACGCCCACCCAGCAACCGGGCAGTGAACCTGTTGCTGAGGTTTTTGAAGCCCACCCCGGGGGAAACATATTGCCGTTCCTTACTTACATGACTTGCTACAACTTTGGTTCATGGTGATCAGATGCCTGCTAAATGTCAAGAATTACCTTGTTTAAGGAATCTCTTAATTATTTACACAAAGGATTTATTATTCTGCATTTATAGCCGGTATGTGTTGTAAAGAAAAAGGAAGATTGTTTGAAAATGATATATGATTTTAGTGTTCTGAATTCTGTAATTATAAAAGATCTCCCTACCAGTCTGTAAACTTTTATAATGGCTATAAAAGGCACATATTTTTACTTACTTGAAGAGTTTATAATCTGATCCTATGAAATAATCTTATCTATTTGGCAAATAATGCCGTTCTATTTGGCAAACATATCTTTGATATTTTTGAGATTCATGAATGAGAGTCTAGATCAGGTGTCCCCAAACTTGGCAACTTTAAGACTTGTGGACTTCAACTCCCAGAATGGCTGGTTAAGGAATTATAGGAGTTGAACTCTTAAAGTTGCCAAGTTTGGAAAGTCCTGGTATAGATGATGATTTGGATTCTTACATATCGTAACAGAATAACAGAGTTCTGACTTATTCTAAAGATCAATTAGCTCACATGTTTGGATTGTTCTAGATCAGGGATGTCAAACTAATGGCCCACAGGTGTCGCCGTGCAGGCCACACCCAACCCAGCTACATAAAGGGAAAAATAATGTCATGAAACATCACATGATGGCAACATGATGCCATGAGTTTGATACCCGTGTCCTACATGGTGCTTATCATCACAAATTTGTACTTATTATTGAGGCTATCTTTTCTGATAACATTTAGGTCAATCCTAATAAGTGAACTCTACTCTTTCCTGACACCTAACAATGAATATCAAAGGACATCAGAATTTGGAGGGATCTTGTTAATGCTATTGGCAATTTATGCTTGTTGTGTAGCTTCATCATAACTTTCTTAGTACAAGTAGTCCTCGACTTACAACAATTCATTTAGTGACAATTTAAAGTTACAACAGCACTGAAAAAATGACTTATGACCATTTTTCACAGTTATGACCTTTGCAGCATCTCCATTGTCATGTGATGAAAATTCAGATGCTTCTTAACTGACTCATATTTGTCCTGGGTTCATGCGATCACCTTCAAGCAAAAACAATGGAGAAGCCAGGTTCACTTAACAACCATGGTACTAATTTAACAACTGCAGTGATTCACTTAACAACTGTGGCAAGAAAGGTCATAAAATGGGACAAAATTCTATTAACTGTCTTGCTTAGTAACAGAAATTTGGGGCTCAATTGTGGTTGTAAGTTAAGGAGTATCTGTAAACTCAATAACAAAGAGTTCCCAGATATTTTTTTGACCCTGAAATAAGCTTTCATCTCTCAACCACCTTTTGCCACCCATACTTTACATAATTCATTTGTTGTTCAAACAGACACATTTCACTTTTACGAGGTGTTTTCTCCTAGGCAACTGCTAACTCGGGATAAGATCTTCTATACTATGCCTTTTATTTGACATAATTGTAATATTTTGAAAGGAACCATGACATTTTCATCATACTTTTTTGGAACTAAAAGTTACCTTTCAAAATTACAGACATCTCTTGGAAGAAGGCAGCCTATTTTACTATGCTCAGATTGACAATAAGAACCTGGAACATCTACAGACTTCACAGAAAATCAGTGTCAAATTAGCTGTGTATAAGTTTTCTCTCTCTTAATTTTTATGCTATGGTTCAGAGAACAGAAAGTCAGATGCACAAGCATGACTATTTTGTGTGCCATGAACTGACTTTTGCCATGATTTTGAAACCATTTCTAGTCCCTATGGCACCAAGGGGGAAGAAGTAAATTCAGGAGCTTTGAATAGTGAGTCAAACAGTGAAACTTGTTTTTTCTAACCTCTGAACACTTAATTTTGGTGCCCTTCCCTGCAAGAACATTGCTGTTCATTATTCTTACTGGGGTCTTTAAAGTAGACATTTGCATTCATGAAAACAGAAAAGGCACTTTAAATTCTATTCTAACATCACTTAGCTGTCAGCACAATAATAACCAATGACGTCAACAAAAGAGGATATTTTCTCCAAATGCTTTATGGACTTTTTTTTTCAAAATTACTCTCTTCAAAAATAACATTTTTCATTATTTATCTCCCTCTCCAAATATAAACATTATGTTTATTTGCTCCTGTGTCCTTGCAAACTAGCTCCATTGTACCTACTGTAAAGATTATTTCTTAAATTAATTTGCAAAGATTTGAGCAAAAGAATGGGCTGACCTGCAATCTGGTCCATCAAAGAATCCTCAGCTGGTCACATGATAGCTCTCATTAGCAAGAGATGACAATTCAACTTTGCTGGCTATGATAAGACCCAACTCTGTTCTCATACATTTATCATCAAGCAATTAAAGCTGCAGAGATACCACTTTTCCTCTGCCAACCCTTTTCTTCCTTTTTTTTCTGAACTTGAATAAAAATGATTTATTATTATTCCCCAGAGTTAAATATTTAGGGAGAATTCAGTGGACCTATGAGAATAGGAGGAAAGAATGGAGGCAGCTTCTTGAGATATTATTATTTTGCTGAATTCTTAAGTGACTGATAATCAAGCCAAAAGTTGGTAAGGGCTGGAAAGATATAGAGCTTAGTCTTTGAAGTAGAGACTAATTTCTCCTTGGATTTTCATTGTTTCAAAAATGACATACACCCCTAAGTCTTATGTAGCTTTGACAAATGAGACAGAAAATTCCAGAAAGAACATCTACTTAGTAGCACAAAGACAAGACAATACACATGTTTTGTCAATTTCCCTTGATCTGGCACCTGATGTACCCATTGGCAGTAATATATTTAGATTTCATAAAGAAGTATCCTGGAAATAATGGAGTAGAGAAAGTTCTGCACGCTTAAACACTGAAGTGGATTCCTCTGAGGGCATGCTCATATCAATATACTGTGGAACAGATTGACTTCTTCCAGATGTGTCAGACTACAACTCATGACATCCCAAGAGACAAATCATAGTGATCCTAACATCTAGGCCAACAACATCTAAAGTTGACATCTAAAAGCACCTGTTTGGAAAGACTACTTTAGCTTTCTCTGAATCAAGAATATCACCCTTTCTATGCTATTCCTACAATCCTCAGATGCAATATACCATGGTATATAGAATGATAGTATAGTATATTGAATGCATGGCAACAAAAGCAGAATATGAGCATGCTTTATAAATCAACAGGAGAAAGTAATTAGTGTAAAGGACAGCACACAGCAGGAAGGTCTTCTCCAAATTTCATTCCATATTCTGAATCATATATACACCAGAATAGAAAGAAAGAGAAAGTATTAGGGTTTTATATCTATTATGAAAATAATTGTTTTTTTGAAAAACCAACTTTTAAAAATAACACACTCCTGCAAACATTTTTAGCCAGGTAGCTACACGTATTACCAGTTAAGATGACCGAGCAGTGCACGCTCCAAACTGCGAAAGTAATAACATTCTTCATGCTGGCACTAGGTTTGAAAATGGCAGATGTGCTTTTCCATCTCCTGAAATATACTTCTCATGCAAGGAGAGTACAACCCTCCAATGTGTCTTCCAGACAGTGACACCCTGGGAATGTTTTATGGATGAGACGTCATCAGCTGTTGGCACTGGGAGTATAAAGCACAAGCAGCCAGTGATGGATGGCTCCTCAAAAGCTGCACGGTGTCCTCTGTGTCTTTCTGCCATCTCTCATTAACATGCATCATCCCAGTAGCATCCTATTATGCCTGATTCTTGGACCTTCCTTATTTCCAGGCCTTGCATAGTACTAACAGCTGGCCATCTGGAATCCACCATGCTACAGTTCACTTTATATCTTCATTCATTTAAAGTCTTACAAACAAAATTTGCTTAAAATTGCTTTAATTTGCCATTTGTTAAAGAGAAAACAAGAGAGTGGCTGTATTATTTCCAGAAAACTAAATGGGTATGCCCACAGAATAATCAGGACTCAAACCTGAATCAAGAAATCCTTTATTTTATTTTAGTTAAAATGCTGTAGGGATAGGAACTCCTAATAAGATTATCTGCAGTGTTAACTCCCAAGTTTAGAAAGCCTGGTTTCCTTTTTTCATCTTCATCTACGGTAGGAGAATTTGTTTTTAGAATTCAAGGGATTTAGCCATTTTCTTTATTGTTTCTTGTGGAGGAGGCTCACTGAATGCAACACATAACTTGATATATATAATTATTAATACTGACCATACACTTTAAAGTTTCTACCTTATGATTCTACAAATCTTAGGCCTCTGTAGTTTATCACAATTTTCAAATTCTGAGATGTATGTCATGATACCATTATGTAAATAACACCCTTTCATGCACATATTTAAGGAGATAGGTTTGTGCTGTGACTTACAATGCATGTTTTATCATTTGCTGCCCTTTGTCCCCTCCTTTGAATGTCCATTGCTGTAATATCTGGCCTAATTTAGAGCTGTGGATGTTCTGCTTCTTGGTGTCACCTATTTTTTTGTCCTTTATACCCTGATTAAGCATGCTGAAGCATTGAAAAACTTTGTTGTATCATTGGATTTTGTCCAGATAAAAGCCTTATCTATCTATCTATCTATCTATCTATCTATCTATCTATCTATCTATCTATCTATCTATCTATCTATCTA
>JANHFL010009640.1:69275-88626 GCA_032468155.1 Oxyrhabdium leporinum | reverse complement strand
TATCTATCTATCTATCTATCTATCTATCTATCTATCTATCTATCTATCTATCTATCTATTTTAAGGCTTCTATGACTGCCCATCTTAAAAACATGACTCTGGACTCAAGAACAATAAAAAACAAAATACCATTAAAAACAAAATACCATTAAAAACAAAAAAAACAAAGTCTGGGATCTGAGCCATCCTTCTCCAATGCATCCAATACAATAATCCCCAGGCTCCAACCACATCCTGTCAGTGCTTGGAAGAAGAATTTGTTCGTTGTGATCATGCAGAAGGCTAAGAAGGTAGGTATCTGATGGATCCCAGGAGGAAGGATGTTTCAGAGACCATGGGGAAAATAATGCTTTCTTTGTCTAATAATTTTAACATTGTTGCCTCCTGGATTTATACCCCTACACACACACACACACACACACACCCAATCACACATATATATATGCACACATATTTATTTTTAATTGTCTTCACATTTAACTTGTGCCCCTAATTATCACTGCAATTATTTTCAAGGACACAAAGAGACAGACCGCGTGTGTACATGGAAAAGGAAAAAGGATAGACAGAAGTAATAACATAATAGCAAATAAGTTGTTCATTAATAAAATATTGAGCATTCTAGTAACAAATCATATACATTTAGTAGTGTAATAATATATATGCGTACACACACACACACACACACACTACTACATCTTTGCTGCCATAGCTTAGCTGTTTACAATTCAGGGAAAATACGTTGCCCCATAATCACCTCTAGGACAAGAAAGTGAGCCCAAATTATTAAATAGGTATGACCATGCAAATTACACCTCATGTATTTTTGTGTGAAACCTTACAAGAGAAATATGAAAGAAATAGACTTTGCATTTTGACATCACAATGAGCATTTTATCATTTGGAAGTCATCAGGTTAGGAACAAATAACTGGCTTTCTTTCCTCTTTACTCATATTCTTCTCAAAATTGTGTTAGATCCACAACTAAGGAGCAACTGTGAAAATGTCAGCGGTTAAACTACATTGTTAATGATATGAACAAAGGTGACAAAAAGACCAACTTTAATAATGTCACTAGAATAAGTCTATCTCAGATTACAATTTTGTCCTGCAGCTGAATTAAACACATTTTTTCTTCTCCCAAATGCTTTTTTTTACCTCAAATTATAAACTCACAACTGTTATCTCCTTCCCTTCTTCCCTTAAAGGCTTCAGACGCATGTATTTCTATAACATCTAAGAACATAATTTACAGAGGATAGCTGCATTTCCCATAAACCTAAGATTGAACTATTGCAAAATACATGAAAACAGAGGTGCAAGATGTGAATATCTACTAAAACGTCAACTCTCTTGTTTGTGCTAGTATTGGCCATGATAGGAGTTTCAGAATTAGATTTTAAGGCAAAAAAACCCAAGAAGCTATTTTACGACAATATTTAATAAATAAACATTTTGCCCAGTGTTGCTTACAAATTTAATAAATAAATGAATGAAAGGATAAATAAATGGTGGATTAGAATAGATACTGCTATGCTGTAAAAGCTTGGTTGATAAGTTCTCAAACAGGATCAAAGCAAGTTACCCATCACTATTCAACATTTATATAATATCTTATTAGTATGAATGCAGAATGCTTCATTCAGTCATGCCTTATTATAGTGTCTCCAGAGTGCCACAGATGAATCTGTCTCTTTTGTTACTGTTTTTGAGAATCCTGGCATTTACATCCTTTCTCCTTTTTATCTCTTCTAAATCCTTGCTAAAGTGTCCTTTTCATAATCTTGTTCCCCCTTTTTCTAAGCCTGTATTTCCATAAAGGTCAGTGCTGATTTTGAAGGATCTGTTAAACCTACCTAGCAATTATTTCTTCTGAAAGTGACAAAAGGAGAAATGTGACATGACAGAACTTGACTCTGATCTCCAAGGCCCTCTGAACAGAAACTAATGTGATATATGAAATATGTATTTTTTTAAAAAAGAAGACCAAACAAAATACATGACCAATAAAAGACTTACATTAACAAACTTTTCTGATGCAAGTATATTGATTTCATTATTAATTTAACAGAATAAATTACTCAAAGAGCATATTTTTGTTTGGAGGAAATAATTTGCAACAACCTTGGGAAAAGCTTATTGTTTCTTTTCAAAGCCATTCTGCCAGAGTCAAAGCAATTTAAATAGTGAGCTTACAGTAGAAATTAATTAGTTTGTATCTGCCATTACACACCGATTGCTTAGAACAGACATAAATATCAGTGTCAAATATTATCTTCTGGGGTGCCAGCATGCCAAAAATCCATACAATTGGTTTTTCTATGAATGTAAGGGGGTCAGCTACATCAGTGGATGCAAATGCAAAGATTTTTGACCAATTAAGATAACTTTCATCCAGATAGATAGATATGTGTGTGTGTTATATATAGAAGTTATATATGTGTGTGTGATATATGTGTGTGTTATACACACACACACACAAATATATTCATATCTATTCTTAATAGGGAATAAATATGTTACAGATTTCTAGTATACAAAGACTAAATAAAAAGTAATGTCTCTAATATATGAATCTACCATAGATGGCAGTAATGATATGCTATAATGAGGTATTCTTTAGCATCATTTCTTAAGTTAGTGGAAAGTTACTATGAAGAAAAGACTCTGTTGCTATTGTCCATGAAATGGAAGTCCACAGTGATACTCATACTCATCAATACACTTGAAGTAACATGCCATGATTGAATTTCTGACTACCAGAGCAATCAGTCCAAATGAGATTGTTTATGGTAATGACTGTGTTGATGTGAGTACTGTGCATCACTGAGCTGAAAAATGTAATGATGGTGAACTTGGAAGGACTCATTTGTGTGATCAAGAACAACCTGTGACAGCAAATGAAAAGTTTTATGTAAGAAAGGTTGATGAACTAATTAAAGACATTCAGCAGATTAGATCTGAAGGAAATTGCTGTCAAGCATCTGGAACATGTGGGTTACTTAATCAATGTTCTTCAATATGCAAGTTTGTACATGATGGGTTTTTCACCTGCTAGTGGTATAGGTGAAAGTTTTGAGAATTCATATTTGCCAACAACTGTTATCACATGAAAATGATGGTGTGTAACTTCTTCACAACATCATGACCATCAATGAAGCATGGGCTCATCTTTACGACTCAGAAACAAAGTATTAGCCAATCCAATTTTCTTTGGCAAAAAAACTCAAGGTACAGTTTTGGGGAATACAGATAGTGTTTTTACAGACTATTTTGAATCTGGCATCATAATCAATTCAGAGTGTTATATTGCAACACTCAGAATTTTGAAATAATTGTTAGGCAACATTCAGAAGCACAAGAATTTTTTTTTATGGAAACATAACAAAGTAAACCTCAAGCCACTCAAGAGACAATTGTGAACTTTCATTTCACTAACTAATTTCATCCCCATTCAGTCCAGAATTGGCACCATAACATTTCCACCTACCCTAAAGTTGAAGGAATACCTTCATACACAATCGTTTCACTTGCAAAGGAAGATAAGGAAAGGAATGTCAGGAACTGGATGAAAAGAAAAAAGTGTTCTTTCATTCAACTTTAGTAAGTTTCTCCATCATTGGCAGTATGTAGCAACAAGCAGTCATTATGTGGAGAAGTAATCAGAGGTAACAAAAGAGCTTGAAGTGAAAGGATCACTTTTCATTCAACCCTTATACCCAGAATCAACGTTGTGAGTAATCATATATTTTTCTCTAGAATCAAAGAAGATGACCTTATAGGAAGACATAGTAAGGAAAAGTTTTCAGGCTGTTCCTGTAGTTTTCTTAGAATGCATTTGATGTACAGTGGGAAACTCTGGTTTTAATCTTTTAGAATCCCTTTATGAAAAATGGAAAAATACTGTATAATGAATGATTCATTAGATTAATTTCTTGAATTTATTCTTCTTTCCAAAACATTGGGGTCTGAATGCAACAAATCCCAGACAGGCTGTTGAGAAAGTCTGTTTCATATTAGATTTGTAGTGAAGCATATTTTTCTCCTCTTCCCTGATTTGCCTATCTTTCTGATAAATAATACTGACACAATGGAATAAATTTTAATCAGTGTCTTGTTTTGGAATCATATACTTATAATTACTTGCCCCAGATTTGACTGGCTATCAAGACCACTGGTTAGTTCAGTATGTGTTTTGTCAATCCATTGAATTTAATTTTTAAGATCCATTTCACTATAGTAACAGAATACAGAATCTATTCAGTTATATAATAAAAGATACTATGTTTAAATTATTAATTTAAATAATTATTTTAAATTATTTTTAAGAATATTTTCCCTTCTCTCCATAAATCAATCAAATGCACCTCATTTTTCACAATATTGTTCCATATCAAATTGCTTATCAATCATTCAGCACCTAATCTCTTCTATAAATGAATCTATCTTCTCTATAATTTTATGCAAACTATTTTTATGTTTGTCTGCTTGTTTTGCTATATTTAAACCCTAGTATTTATCCAGAAACTTCTATTCCATGTGGAATGTGGACTTGGACTAGTCTTAGGCCTTCTCTTGCTAGCCATACAACTTATTGTAAGCACCACTTAGGTCGTGTGAAGTGGCACAACCTTTATCATGGTGTAGACATAGCAGACAAAATAAGAGCCTACTTCTTTTATTCATAACTCACTCCTTTCAAGAGGAGATGAACAACAGAAGTGGAGATTTAGTCATTTAGGTCTCCCTACAAGTGGATCCACCTTCCTTCTGATCATTTTGTCTTTGCTTTTGTCTTTCCCAGCATTTGTGCCTTCTCCATAGAACTAGGTATTTGCATAATATGTAGGATAATTTTAGCCTGGTCATTTTTGCCTTGAATGAGAACCCCCAGATTGATTTATTAGATGATCAGTTGATTGCTTTCTTGGCTGTCTATTAATACAGTAAGTTACTTTTATTAATATTGATTTACTGGACTGTATCATCAGCTAGTATCATGAATGGTATTAAAACAGTTGTAGTTGTCGTTGCAAACTAATGAAGCATGAAAACAACAGATTTAGTTTTGTATCAGGAATATTATGTTGTATCTTAGATAAACCTAATGCAGTATGGGAGACAATCATTTTGATATACCTTTTACAAAATAAAAGAAGAAACACTTTGACAAAGACTGATCCATTCTAACATTATAAGATAGTGGGTGACATAACCCAGTAAAACTAACCCAACATTTTATTTTTTAAAACAAAAATCAATTGCTTTTCATCTGTTGACTAAGCTTTTATGTCAGTCATCTTTTCTTCTGCATAATTCTATGGCTTTTTTTGTATAGATGAGGGATCAAGGATCTAATATGATTCCTTTAGCTTCCTATAACCGTTTTTGTTGAAAAGTATTCATATAATGTCCCAGGTTTGACATAGGAAATTCATGAAAAATGTAATATAAACTTATAATAATAAGAAGCTAAAACATTTCAAAACTGTCCTTCTCACATAAGGAAAAATAGAAAAGGCTAATGCCATCCAGTTTCTTAGTTCACAATAAATCTCAATCTCTCTAAAAATACTAAATATGAATCTTCCCAATCACCTAAAGATTGCCCACCCATTGCCAACTATAAATATGTGTTGGAATTCTTGTTTTCGGTAGTTTTGGTCATCATCATCATCATCATCATCATCATCATCATCATCATCATCATCATCATCATCATCATCATCATCATCATCATCATTCTTGGATGATATCCTGTTGCTGCTACAATATCAGAGAAAGGGTGTGTCTCACAGGCCTTCCCTCCTACCAGCTCTGAGGAAGGATACCTCAATGTTCTATGTGGTATGTTTTAGAAAGGCTCTATTCTGTAAGTCTAAGATGCTAGATACTATTTTAAAGAACTATTTTCATTACACTGTTCTTTTTATTGCCTGTTTTGTTATGTGATGAAATGTCAAAATGATTTTGTAGAATTAAAGACACAGATTTTCTATTCCCCCACCCCCACCCCCAAAATTCACATTTTTCAAGAAGGGGTAAAAGAAGTATAAATTTTAATGCTCAGCCAGAGTGAAATTTAAAAGGTTGTCAAAAGTTGATTTTATCAATAGGAGTATATTTTCCAGCATGGGGTGTACTTCTCAGGAATTTCACCGTGGCTTACAGTTAAGAATCCAAATGTGCTAAGTACACCACTTCAGACTGAAAACTGAGCTGTTAAGCAAGGAAAGCAAAAAAAAACAACAAGAAAACCACCTTACTCCTTTTAGTTCCAATTATGATGTCTGCACTCCCTCTGCTGGGTTGTATATTTATGTACAGGACAATTCAGCTAAAGTTTAATCATAAGACCTTTATAAGAAATACGGATTCTGGAATGCAGAAAGCTTTGTGTTTAGCAGCAACATGAATGCCCATTAATGTAAATTAGAGGTCCAGCTTCCTTGTCCTCCAATAAAACAGACAAGAATTAAGTAAAACTAATTAATGGCTGCTGTAAAATTTCCAAGATTAGAAAAGACAGACATGCAAAACAAACCATAACAGTAACATATATTAAGATGTATCAACAGAAATCTTCCATTGATTTTGAAATTTTGTTATGGGCTATGTGTGAAGCTGCTTTCTGCCTCTCCCTGTCCTTTGCCTACAATATTCCTATTTCTATTATTATCATATATGTAACAAGCAAATATTCAATAGGTTTTTTTTCTCCCCAGTTTCCATTTTCAAAGAATGAGTTTGTTTGTTTAGAACAGTGTTTCCCAATCTTGATCCTTTTATGCAGGCTGTAGAATGCTCCAGGTTGAAGTCCACACCTCTTAAAAGGGCCAAGGATAAGAAACACTGTTTCAGAGAATTTGTATGGTTGTCCTTCTTTCATACATAATCCTGGCAGTTAAGATAACTTTCTTTTTCAGTCTTCTAAAGTAAGACAGTGGGACCGATCAGCTGGGCAGGAAGCAGGGACTCCACTTAATCCACTTTATTGCTAGTTTTTTCACTCCACTCCACTATCATGCAGTCCAGCAGAAATAAAGACAATTGCAGGATTGTCCTTAATTTGAGCTAGCTTCAATTGTATCAGATAAACATAGGGTGTTACTTTATAATTTGGTTTCAGATTCTTCCCAGTTGGAATGGACCCACCCACAACATCACATAGGAGCTGGTTTAAGGAAGAATGGTTTTAAAGCATCCATACCTTGCAAAGAACTCAGAGAAATGTAATTTGAAAGTAATTTATTACATGGTGCAGACTATATTTTAGGGTGTGAGTTTGATATTGTCTCAAAGTTTTCAAATATATTTGTTTATCTTTCAGTTTTTAAACCCCTCTAAAAGAAGGAATTAAAAAGCAAATCCAGAAAGAAATAGTGAACACCCTTCCTAGTGCTTTCAAGGTATTGCTAAAATATTTAGGAAAATAAAAAGCTTGCTAGTTACTTCTTAGTTACCAGAGAACAATGTCAACATGTGATTAGTGCATGTAGAGATTTCATGTGGCTAAATAAAAACCACAAAGAAGTAATTTATAATCATTTTACAAAGAACAACGATGGTGCAGTGGTTAAGGCATCAGGTTGGAAACCTGGAGACCATGAATTCTAGTCCAGCCTTAGGCATAAAGACAGAACTAGGTAATTTTGGGCTGGTCTCTCTCTTTCAACCCTAGGATGAAGGCAATGGCAAACCACTTCCAAAATCTTGCCAAGAAAACTGCAAAGGTTTGTCCAGGCAGTTGCCAGGATTCAAAAGTGACCTAAAGGCAACAAGAGCACCAAAACAATTGCAACGCTGAAAGTGAGGAATATAAACTTAGGAAAACTTGAAATTGTCAAAGCAGAAATGAAGCACACAGAAAAATTGAAACTAGTTGGACTGAAGTAGGTCATTTAAATATATTATATAGGAATAAATACTCATAAATGACATTTGTAACTACAGTATATGCCATGATTTAATGAATGACAGAAACATATTAGTTAGCAGATATCAGGGAACATTTATGTTACAGTATATAAGTCTGTGTCCCAACTAGAGTTGCAACTGTAAAATACATTTCAAAATGTAAGAGTTGGTGAAGGCAGTAGAAATTATCATTATTAATGATAACTGGATTCCCAAATTCAAGAAACAGAAGAATCCAAACTTACTGAAATAGTTAAATTTAGTATCTACAAACAATAATTTGAAGGCAATCTAGTCAGCCAGGATACTTTCTCGTTCAGGATATGGGAGAACTAATGAATTAAAGGTATTAAATATTTGAGTAACCTTAGAAAATTAAAGTTAATAGGTTGCCAACAAGATTATTTTTAGGATATATACAATCATAATATAAGATAACTGTAAGATTAAATGCATTTAATATGCCCAGAGAAAACCTGGAAAGCCTTGGGAAAAGAAAAAATATATTATGACAACAGAAGCAGGGGAAAAAAATCACAATTATAAAAGGACATGTTTTCCTGTGGATTTAGAACAAGCTATGTACAACGATAACATGGAAAAAATGAAGGATGAAAGCCTTGGAAATCAGAAGGATATGCAATAACTGAATGCAGACTTTCAATGTCAAGCAAGAAAGGACAGAGAAATATATGTATCAATCAAGAATGTCAACAAATAGATGAAAATAATAAGGAAGATGAAAAGCGTGTTTAAGAAAATTAGTTCATAGTAAAAATTAGTTCAAAGGAATATTCAAGAATAATCTTAAAGAAAACTTGTAATGGCAAAGGAAGTACAAGGAAAATGAAAAGTCTATATGAAAACCCTTTACAAATGGAATTAGAAAATAACAGAAATATTTGTAGAGAGATAATGTATTTAGGAACTGACTCCACTAGAAAGTAAAGAGAGGCAACAGAACATCTGTTAAATAGGAAACAAATAAAATGAAATATCAGATGAAATAATCATTGATTTAAAGCTACAGGAGAAGATACAGTTTAAATGCTAGCAGGTGTAAGTCAGGAAGTATAAAACAAGATTATGAGATCTACAGAGTGGAAAATATTGGTACATAAAGTTCTCTCTCTTCCCATATGTATGTCTTTGTGTGTGTTGTGTTTGTGTGTATATTTATGCATGTCTCTGTAGGGAAACAATGTGCAAATTACACTGGTCTACAAATTTTGGGAGATTATCCACCTCCAAGATAAACTGTGTTAATTTTACATATTTTGATTAGATAAATTAGAAAACAGGTGATAAAGGTGCTGGTTGGCTAAACTTTTCAAGATATTTCACAATAAAGATTTAAACACAGGCAAAGTATATTTGCCTGCAAGGGAGGGAGGTGTCTAATGATCATGATGCCTCATAACGTCTCAACAAAATACAATAGAACAATGAAAATGATACCTTGTGGAAGTGTATAAATTTATTTTCAGTTTAAGAAGAGCAAGGCAGATGACTATAAAAACGTGTGGAAAATTTGCTTAGGTAAAATTTGATAAATTAAGCTATTTTCATTTCCAAGGCTTTGTCCTTGTATACCAGTGTGATTGAATCATTGCACTCAAACTTTCCTTATATTTATTTTGTTTAAGATCACACAATAAAGAATTAAACAATGAAAACAATGAGACTTGAAATGAGTGAACTGATCGTGATAAATAATAGACAGAACAAGAAAATTTAAGAATCAGGACCACAAATTCTACCCAAACATGATGATAAGGACTGGCAAAATGTTACTTATTGCCCTTATTGCATCTGCTAATAGCTACAGAGTTGCCCTATTTAAAGCGATGCGCTTCCTGATCGAAGGGGCAAGGACCTGGGTTACAGGGTAATCAGCAGGACTGTGCAAAATAGTAATGCTATTTGGCAGATCAAGTTATTCAGATTCACTTGAAATTGGACTGTCCTAAAGATATGCCCAGGGCACAGTCTTCTGAGATTATGTGGATTGAATTTGATTCTGTGACTCCTTAGGAAGTGAATAAGATCCTCTAATCTGCAGTTCTTCAACACCCTCTCTTCATGTTTTTATTTCATTATATTCATTAGGAGCCATGGTGGTGCAGTGGTTAGAATGCAGTACTGCAGGCTACTGCTGCTTATTGCTGGCTGCTAGCAATTTGGCACTTAGAATCTCACCAGGCTCAAGGTTGATTCAGCCTTCCATCATTCCAAGGTCGGTAAAATGAGGACCCAGATTGTTGGGGGCAATATGCTGACTCTGTAAACCAATTAGAGAGGGTTGTACAGTGTGCATTTTCTTTTGCTCAAGTATTTGTCTCAACTGTAAATACACACACACACACATAAAACCAAAATACAAAATTAAATTAATATTATGTTGGAGCTGTGGGAACATTTTAGGGTTTGAATCAAAATAGATGATGATTTCATTGATTCAAATGTTCTGATTGACTAGATCAAATGCAAATCAATTTGGATTGCTTCAATTTTTTTACATGTGCACAGCTGCAGCTTAAGACAAAGGACTGAGCCACAATAGGTTACAAAAGCTAAATAATAATTAAAAAAAAAACAATCTAAACCAAATCAATACAACAATCAATACTAAAATAACCTAACATTTGCAATGCAATACAATCCTCTTGGTTATCAGGAAAAAAATAAATCTGTTTGCCTTACTCTTCAGCATTTCAACTGCTTTCCTGAACATAATTACAGGTAGTCCTTGCTTATGGTAATTACCATAACTGAGTCTGGCAACTCAGTTGCTAATGTTGTGGTCACTAAATGGCAAATCATGTGACTGTGACTTTTAATTCACCTTTATCTTTTTTCCCCTACTGCCCTGCCTTTTGGAATGCTAATCCTGCTGCTAACATAATTAGGATGAAAAGAAATTAATGTTTATATTTGCATTTATGTAAGAGGAAGAGATTACAAGTAGGCATACAATGGGAAATAGACATTGAAAAGAATGTGCTGGTCTTGGCTGTTTGCCCAGTTTACTTGCATCTCTGAACTCTAAGGTGCTTAGGAGACAAAAAGTTGAAGGTGTGAAAGTGATTAAAGTCTTGTCAGTAATGGGCAGCAGAAAGCTAGCTAATTAGGGTCACAGAACTGAGCTTGCTAATTTGTGATTAGAACTTTTTTGGGAAACTGCATTGCCAGAACTGTAGCTCAGGCATGAAGAAATTGCTATCTATCTGCTAGGTGAGGGAGTAAAAATACCCACCCACCCCCAAATAGTAATTGCAATGCATTTCTTGGCAGTAAAACACAATGAATCAGTAAAAGGAGCTAATTGTGTGTATGGTGGTATCTTTCTTTCCTAATATAACCTACAAAAACTCGTAAAGTTTGTATATGTATAGGGTTAGTATTTGTATTGTCTCTGGTTGATGAGATAACAAACAGAAATAACAAACAGTTTCAAATACTGTTTGAGAAATGTGAAACTTATTGTGCACTAAAACAAACAACAAAAAGTTATATGTATGTCTTTCACAAGGTAGCATCAAGAAAGTGAAGGTATTGAGTTATGTTAACCAAGTTAAAACTTTTAGTTCAGTCTTGCAAGCTTGCAAAATTACCTGACTTATTTAATTAAGGATGGCATAGTATATGGAATAAGATCTGAAAAGACAGTAAGACTGTTAAGGATATATGATTTAATATTGGAACATACCATTGATGTTTGTCAAGCTGCAGAATATGCTGTAACTCAGTTAAAAGATCTTGGGAGTGCTGATATAAAGAAGTAGATATTTTGAAGAGTAAAGAGAAAGCTTAACTTTATAAAAATGTTAAATCTCAGCTATCATTTGTAACTCCGATAACCAAAGATTAGAAGAACCTACTTTGGAGTTACAGTTTTTCATTTTAAAGGATTCTGCCTGGCTATTGGAAAATAATGCAGAAAAAACAGAAAGCTGAATTATTTTGTAAAAGTATGTATATCTAAAAGGGAAGAAAGTTATAGATTAAAATATTGCATATAGAACATGAGAAAGAAGCTTTCGTAACTTTTTATTACACTGATTAAAATGAATGGACTGTTGAGTTAGTTAATGTTAGTAAACTATATATTTAAGATAAATATAGGGAAATGTCATGTCTTACAGACCATATAAAACCTTACAGGTAGGATTATTAAATGAGTCAATGTAAGAATAATAATCTATTTGGTATATAGGAAGGTTATAGGAAAATGAAAATTAAATTATAGGCATAAGGACATGAATTTAGCATTACAATTCTAAGAAATAGATTTGAAGCAAAAGACTTTTAGGGTTAAAAGCAGAAGCTGATTTAAAGATTATACAGACAGCACATGTATTAAATATGGTGTATCTCATCAATTAATTTAAAGATGTATTTTTAGGATTGGGATGATTATGAGGATGTTATTCCATTAAATTGATTTCACAGGCATCATCAGCAGAGTGTCCTCCAAGGAAAATTCCTATAGTTTTGATAGTGGGAGTGAAGCAAAAATGAATAGAATGGAATAGATGGGAGTTGTAGTAAACTTAGATAAGCTTACTGAATGGGTAAACCTGACAACCTAGTGGAGAAACCAGGGAGGAAGCAAATAAGAATATGTTAGGATCCCAGAAGTTTAAATTAAATTATTTTGAGATAACATTTTTGTATACCAATAGTATTAAAAATTTAGGAGAAGTTCGAATTGCTTGTTTTATATACCAGTAATAGATTTTGGCAAATTCAATTAGATAACAGGATTCAGAATTGTTTATTTTTAATATCGGTATACTTTTGAACTTTTGAAGGTACTGGTTTAAATAATTGCGAGTTCAGATGTATATCAAAAATAATATATCAGATCCTTAAAGGTTTTGAAGGAGTATGATGTTTTATTTACAACATACTATTATGGGGTAAGAATAAACAGAAACAGGATAAGAGTGAAAAGTTTTGGATGATATATAATAAGACATTTGAAATCAAATAAACAGAAGTAGAATTTTGGATTTATCCACTTCTAATACTTGACCCCAAGGTTGAAGCTACTGTTAACATAACAAGCTCCAAGAATAAACTAGAGCTATGGTGATTTTTAGATACGACTAATTTTGGAATGTATGTTCCAGGTAAGACAATTGGCGTTACAAGATGTGTAATTTCAATAAATGCCAATTTAGTAAATGGAAAGGACTGTTAACAACTGCACAGTATTAAATGATATGATGTGATAAAGCCAGTGGTGGTATCAATTGTTCTTACATAGGTATTTTGGCTTAAAATAATATTTCTATGTTGGGAAGTTATTGATGGGTTGATGCTTAAAAGCACAAGGTTGCCACATCTGATTAAATTTACTGGGTTTATATTTATATTTTCTATATTTGTTGTGATAAAAAAACAACATTTCTCTATGTTAAGAAAATCTTCCACTTTGTAGCTCCAAAACAGTAACTTGACTGATGTGGGCTTTAATATAATTAAAGTCCTAAATAACAATTTAATATATCTTGCTGAGATAGTAGAAATAGCAAAGCATGTTCTAGTTAGAATAGTTTTTCTTAATTTGCCTTGCTGACCATAAAGTGATGAATACAGGTTAACTGTGAATAAGACAATTAATCGTAATATTCCTAGCATAGAAACATAAAATATTATTCACAGAGCAAACCACAGATTTGACAAATGTACTTAATCCCACTCTTGTTAGGTGTGCTTGTGTGGAGAATGAGACAATGTATAGAAGGGTGTAATCTCATGAGATCTTGTAAAATTAAGTAGTCTCTTTGAAAATTCTATGAAATTCTAAGAATTTTGAAATTTGGTTCAGAATGTTGATATTTTTCAAATATCTATTTTTATATCTGGAAAGGGTTATATAGTAAACTAATCAGTGCATTGAAAGTTGCCAAGTCTTATATGTTTGGTGTAGCATAATTTATAAGGGTAAGGACACCCAGGAACAATGAACAAACCACGTTTCCAGATGAGACTTGAAGCGATTACTGTCAATTTTAGGACTACCCTATGTGATAATTTACAATGGAGCACGTACAGTATAATCCCATGATAAAACAGTTGTCTGCATTGTCTTGTTAAGTGGTGAAAATTATCCAACCAATCTCCTGCTTCACTAACTTTCTGATAAGGTGATGAAGTGCAGCAATATATTTTTTCTTCATCATGTAAAAGGGAAATGCAGATGGCTAGTGATCTGTAGCCTGCCATACATAGTAATGTAGTAGATGATTGTCTGAATTGATCTACTGCTGTCCTTGAAATGCCTTTCTGCTTAACAACTGCACAGGAGGAGGTTATTTACCAGTACAAAAAAGCAATATCAGAGAGCAAACACCTGCATCAATTTACCTGCTGAAACTAGGTTAAGAAGGCAAATGGAGAATGTTGACAGACAGATCCAATGGACAGATGTTGCTAGTAACCTACAGGCCATTGCATAAGTTTATTGGTGTTTATGGTCCTTGATTATGAGCCAAAATAATTGTGATATAATCCATACAATGAGGTTTATGACAGAAGCTAAACAAAGGAGAGCCTGTGTGTTTTACATTTACATGCCTTCACAATTAGGTAAATCCCAGAATTTTTTGTAAGCTTTTCCTCTATGAAATGTTCTAGAAAAACTGCTATATCTCTTCTAAAGTTGAAGCAAATTCAAAAGAAAAATAATCATGGGCAAGTTCTGCTAGAAATCATTATTGATTTGGAACAAGAAAAATGCCATTTTGAACCTTAAACAGGAAATTACTAGGCAAATGACTGATTGTACCCTAATGCCTTTAGATATTTTTAGATATTTTGCTTTTACGGTTTTATTTCTCACTTTCCTGTTCCGAACGCTTCCTAATCAGTTAAAGACTCACAGCAATTGTTTATTTGGCCAGCAGGTGGCATAGTCCCTCCTTTAAAAAGAAAGACAAAAGGAATAATGTGACCATGGTCACACACATGTTAAGCTGCAGAAGCGAAAGCATAGAAAGAAAATACTTCTGGCATTATGGGACCAGAATTGGATAAGCAATTCTGAAGAAAACAGATTCTAAGCCTTATCCTTTGCAATTTCTGTCACTCCTGGACACTAAACTTGCTTCATTCATGCCAAAACAGAATGTTTTCTCTAGGCCATCTCCTCTAGCTGCTACCTCAGAGGTCTGAAACCAGATTTATATTTATTAGTGATATGCCCAGAGTACATGATTATAATTGTATTCCTTGCCACCAAATGATTATATCCTGATTATACACAGTTAGGGTTTATTAACTGCTGTTCTTCCTCTTCTGAATGTTACTAGAAGAACATCTGTCATGCATTGAGAATTATTGCCAGAAGTCTAAGAAGGGAACACAGGAACCCAATAGGTAACATTGTTTAATTGATGAAACTCAGAGTAGCCAACCCTGCTAGATGAAATCAGCCAGGAAGATAATATGAGACAGAAACAGACCCTGAAGTAAGTAGAGCCCTTGCCATGTAGGGCTTTATAAATAAAGAGCAGCAACGTGAATCAAAGCCAGAAGCAAATAGAGAATTAGTGCAGTTTGTAAAGCAGAAGTGTTTTGTGGGCATACCAAAGTATGCTCATTATTACTCTCACTGATGCATTCTGAAGTGGGTGGCCTTCAAGGACAATTCAGTTTGGAATATGTTGCAATCATGAACCTATGAGCTCCCTATATTTTATTGCTTCAGTTACAATTTTGGGCAAGGAGTAGTTTCCAACAGGGGCCGCGGTGGCTCACGTAGTAAGACACTGGGCCTGCACACTGCTGAGGTTGTCAGCTTGGTGGTGCGATTCCCATGAGTGAATAAACCACGTAGGGACAAGAAAGGAATCTCCACCAAATGCCTACTGGCATTCAGGCATCCTGTGGGTAAAGATAACACTGCTTGAAAAAGTTCCTTTCACAGAGGCAGCCAGCCACCTCGGTGATTCCTGACTAACATGTGCCATACGCTAAACAAAATAAGTAGTTTCCATCACTTTATATTCATTTCCATAACAGCGGCTCTTCTGAGAAAAGTTTAGTGTTGGCCAAAGTATTTTAAAAGTTTAAGTGGGAGAAAATAGCATGTCACCACAACTCAGCCTTTCCTTTGCCTGAAGTTGCCAGTTTCTTTGACTCTACAAATGAAACGCAAAGCTGAGTAGAAGCTCTTCTATTTCACCTTATCTCACCCTCACATTGATATGAATTGGTAAGGGTTACTACAGTCCAGCTGTGACCTTTTGGTAGATGCACAAACACATGTTGCAGTTTTATAGATACAAAATGCTGGCCTTTGTTCTACCTCTCCACCCACCCAGTCAGTTGTATTCATTCCAAACAAAGTAGGTCTCCCCAGAAGACAATGGCGTTTCATTCCAGGAGATCAAAGTGCTAATTAAAGACTATCAAAAGATTCCATGTTATCTGCAAATAGTCTTTTCTACCATAGCTTGGTTTTATGTTATGGCTACAGACTGTTACTGAAGACAGCATAAATGGGGAGAGGAAGTCTGATCAGTTAGAATCCACATGCAACTTAAACTAGCCGCATGTTTCTTGTGCAAAGAATGATGAAATGTTAATTGAGGATCTACTACAGCCTTTTAGCACCACTTTTACAAGTGCAGTTCATATCTCTTTCACCATTATTGCTGCTGTAATTGTTTGGCAGACAAAGACATCTCTTATGTAAAACAATGGCCCGGTGTGAAACTCATGTAGTAATAGAGGATTTGGAAAATGCCATGCAAACACAGCAATATTCTCATTTTGTCTTTGATTTGTTTGTGAGTTGGAGTCATAAACATCTGTTCTTTACTATTAAATCTCCTCCAGACAGTTGTTACTTGTTCATATCTATCATGCTAGGAGATTAGAAAATTTGTCAGTTGTGAAGAGTTTGGCTGAGTAACAGAGTTGGCTAATAAGTTACCTTCCCCAACCTAGTGCTTTCCAGATGGATTAGATTTGTAGAGTTGGCCAAAACCTCTTAGAATTGCAATCCGATATATTCTAAAAGATACTAGCAGTGTAAAAAAACCTCTTTTTAAAACTCACACAGTTAATAAGATTGCTTTTATCTTTTTACTAATGACCTCAAAGTGCCCTTGATAGGCAGAAGCCATCAATATAGATGTAATTAAGCTCTCAACCTTTTTGTTCTTGAAAGCCTTTCTAATCTCATTGCACTACCTTCAAGAAACCTTGCAATTCACATGCTGAGGAATTCACATCTGACACAATTAAATGATTATGGTGAGATCTGTGTCTGCTCTTGAGTGCCTGCTGTTTCTTCTGCATGACATGATGTTGGCCTCGTAGAGCAGAATCACCAGATGAAATAATTTTAGTGAATTGTAAATCCACACTGAGAGAATCTTGCAAATATAAAAGCACATTTTTTGCTTTTCCCCATGTCCTTTATGGTGTGGGAATCCACCTACCCCTCTCCAGAATAAAAATATTCTACAGGATATTAAAAGAAGAAGAATAGAATATTTCCCCTAGAGGAGAAGAGGAGAAAAATCTTAACAAAGACAGAATGCAGCCCCAGTCTTCCTGCCATAGGAAAACAGCCTCGAGCAGAAGCTTGAAGACACTGGTCTTTAGAAATGGAGATTTTGTATCCATTCAGAAACACTGGGCCAATCAATTTATAAGCAAAGAACAGCCAGAATCCCTAAATAAACAACAAGATAGACAAGGAGTCCAAACTGACAAGATTAGCTCAGACAAACAAAACACTTAGAATTTGCATTTCCCCTCTTGCCTTTAGAACCAGCCATAACCCCTACATGACCCCATTAGGAATCTGGCAACAGCCATTAAAATATTAAAGAACATATTCTTACATAGAAACAGGCATCTCAAGCTCCAAAGGATGTATAAAAGCCCACCTACTCAACTCCCATTTTGTCAGCCACCCCAGAAACTTTCTGCTGTCATTGAAGTTTCTGGCTACCAAATAAACAGACTTCCTCTCCTGCAGCCAGCTCCATTTTATTTCCAGCATCTTTCTTCCAGATTGGAATTGGACTGGATTTTTCTTCCAATAATTCCCAGAAACAATTATGAAACCCAAGACTCTTGTTCTACACATTCTCTAGCTGCAGGCTATGCTGTCTTTTATTTAACCATTTCCTTTGCAGGTTCTTTTTGCCCAAAGTCTTTCCCACATACTACTATGCATGATGGACACCCCACAGTGAAAAGTTATTAATATCAGAAGCAATTTCAATTCCAGGTATACTTTGTAAAATTGACCTCTGGGAAGTCTTTTGTCTTGTGTGATTTATTAAGCCCTGTCAGATTGCACACAGTTTGACTAGGTGAGACAACCCAGGAGCAAATACATTTCCATCTTTAAACTCCAGGAAAGGTAGTTTGTCTCACTCGGCCAAGACACCACAAAACCTCCTTCCATTATTCTGATGGAATCCATGTTGCTTGTTCCCATTACAAGCACTAACCACTACCAACCACAATGCACAGCCCCTCTGGCTCTGGTACTAGCTCACACTGGGTTTCTCTTCTCTCTGGTTTCTCTAGTCACTCTGGCCTTCTCTCTGAACTGGGCCCATAACCTGTCGGACTGCACACAGTGTGACTAGGTGAGACAACCCAGGAGCAAACACAGCACACAGGTTTGTATTTACAAATAGTAGTTTTTATCCTAAAAAGCATATATGCATATATACTTTTATTTAGGCCTTGAATACAGGAGCAAGCAGTAACCATCTTCAGCACTGAAGTACACACTCTGAGAGATAGAAAAACACGCCTCCACAAAGTCTGTTTTATATTGCAGTCTCTTAAAGTGGTAGCAGTCCAAGAACCCTGCTGACTCATTGCTACTGTTGCATCAGCATTATAACTTTACAGTATTACAACCTTACAGCATCTGGTCATCTGTTAAATTAGCATTAACCTGATGGGCCCCTATCCACACAATAACCCAAATAGCCCAGGAATTACATTATATCCAGATTATTGATATGAGAACATGAAAAATTCACAATAAATGCAGAAGGAACAAGATACTTCATTATTTCAATCCCAGATCATTTAAAGAAATTAATGAGGGGTGTATGTGTATTTGTGTGTGTGTATATTAATTATTAAACATAAAAAGAAAAAATAAGTATTCGAGTTTAGTTCTTATGATATGAATGACAACCTTCTTCCAACTTGAAATCCTCCCAAACAGATGGGATTGCAACATCCAAAATGATTGAAATGGCATGTTAATGCAAATTCTGGGAGTTGCTATCTGGAACACTTGATGTTGGAGAGAACTGATCTCTGCCATCTATATATCTATATCAGAGGTGAAATCTAGCCGGTTCGCACCGGTTCAGGCGAACCAGTAGGGAAAATTTTGATTGGTTCGGAGAACCGGCAAATATCACCTCTGGCTGG
>JANHFL010009640.1:29240-51792 GCA_032468155.1 Oxyrhabdium leporinum | reverse complement strand
CTTCCAGGTGCAGGCTGATATGTCCTTGACTCTCTAGGGAAGAATTTTATTTTGTCTATTACCCCCATAAGCATATGTGAAACTCCCCCCTCCCGTTTTCCCAGGCTCTAGATCTGGCAGCCGCAGAGGCCTTCACAAAAAAATGGCTTCCAAGGCTGACACCATTAAGCCTAAGTATAAATGGAGGGGGGCGGGGCGGAAGGGAAGGTTGAGAAACTTTTTAATTTTCTTCTGGTGAAAAATAGAGAATAGGCAGAGAGAGTGGAGCCTGCTGACTCTATGTATTGATTACAACCTCACCCCTATTCATTTGTAGAAAAAAAAGTTAATGAGGTACATCTGGCTTTTCTCTCCTATGTCTGCTGGATAGAGAGCTTTGTAGTGCACTTTTCTCTTGTAACAAGCCGTTCTCCAATCACAAATGTCAGGGTCAGCCAAAAAAAAAAAAGACAGTTTATAACTTAACAGTCGTACCTGCACATATAATGAGAATGAGTTGTTTTGGTCCTTAATACTGATGTATTTTGATTATCGCCTACCAAGGAAAAGATCAAGGTGTTGTTTCATTTTAAATGGATTGCTTTGCCTCCTACATTATTGATCCAGGCCTAACATAAATTCTCACAAACGATTTCCTGTGCATGACTCTGCATTTCTGAGACTTGGACAGGAAACCTCTATCCATGCAGTAAAAGGTAACCTGTTCATATTGTTCTGTATTTTAAAATGTTTTAACAACTGCGTCAATTGGCCAGGGTTGCTGGCAGTCTGGCACCATATACATTTAGTGTATATTCTTTTTGTGGTTGCTCTCACAGTCAACCAGTTGTTTAGACTAGGTTTGGAATTAATTGTATTTGCCAGTCAAGTCCTTCCCAAGGACTTGGAATAGGCACATGTGGTTTGATGGTGTTAAAGGTATCACTGCAAGTTGTAAACTGTTCCAAGTAAAGCAGCTTTTTGCAGATGACAGGTGGTGATTTTGCCAATGCCGATGATGTTCAAGTGGTGCTCCAGATGTTTTGGTTTTGTACTCAAGGCACTTATTATTACTGGTACTATTTGCCACAGTATTTCTTTGCGGGCCTTTATTTTTTTGTTATTTTGTCCAGTTCTTCCTCTTCTACTTTGCTGTCTAGCAGTATTGCCACATCTACTATTCAGATTTTTGTCTTTCTTATTAGCATTTGTTAAGTCTGGGGTATTGTGTGGCAGGTGCTCGTCTGATTGAATTCTAAAGTTCAAGAGCACATAGGTCCTTCATTTTCTATCACTTTCTTTATCTGGTGGTCCCACCACAAATGGTATTTCTTGCAAATATTCCAGTGTACCATTGTTGCTGAATTGTCATGCAGTTGTTTATAGTCCATCTGTGTGATCTTCTTGCAGCAGGCAACTAGGTGGTCCACGGTTTCTTTAGCTTCTTTGCAGAGGCAGCATTTGCTCTCCATTGCTGTCTTCTCAGTTCTGGATTTGTATGCATTTGTTCTTAAGGCTTGGTCTTGTGCAGTCAGAATTAGATCTTATGTTTCTTTCTTCAATTTTCCTGCTCGTATCCATTGTTAATTTTGTTGTTATCTGCTTTGCCTTTTTTCTATGTTCTGGGCATAGACCTTGCCATGTCCTTTTTCTTCTCTTCATTTGAACTTTCTTGTAGGCCAGTTTGGTTTCTCTAGTATTCGTAAGTCTTGCTGGTATACTAGCTTCATTGCATCTTTTTCACGATCTTCAGATATTCTTCCAATGCCCTTTTTTCTTCTTTAACTGTCTGATAAACTTGTAACATTCCACATCCATCTATTTTCTTTGGTATTCTTCTTCTTAGTAGTAGTAGTAGTAGTATTGGCAACAAGAGAGAATTGACACGTTCTAAGAAAACATATCCTTCAGCAGGGCTATCGAGCTGCAAGAATGAAGGACCCATCAAAAGAATGTTGATGCATCAGAGCTGAAGCAAAATGACATTAAAAAAACCCCTATTATATATCACAATTGGTCAAATAGGCAACTAGGCCAAAGTACCTGAAGATCTGGACAAGGGGTCTGTCTGTAAAACATGAGAATTTAGGAAATATGTTAAGGGAATTTTTTTTTCCTAGTAATGAGAAAATTTCAACATAGATCATCATGTTCATTAAGAACAACAAAACAACTTCAAAGCAATATAGATGAATTCTTCTCTCCCAAGCAATAAATCCATTGGTTACTAACAGGATAATTAATCTAAATTTCCTGCAGCATTAACCACTTTTTTTTTTCCTGAGGCAGGTAACGGCATTTCCTCCAAATGGTTATGGCCTGTACAACATTGTGGGAAATGCCTGGGAGTGGACATCAGATTGGTGGGAAATTAATCATTCTGCAGATGAAACATACAGCCCGGTGAGTATCTCCAGCTGCTGATTTGCCTCTTTTGCAAGTAATTTCCTAGTTCACATTATAGGGTTTGATACGCTGCATGGATGATATGGAGCAGCATAACTATATGTATTTTCCAGCTAAGCTGTTATTGACTTAGACTAGCTAGAGGAGTATCCATTTTCCAACAGATATGTAGCTGTGTTTTTACCAACTACTTTTATGTATTTTGAGATGAAGTTTAGTGAATGTTTTGTACAATGGAATGATTTGTAGGAGTGATGGGAATTATTTTTCTTCAAAATAATGATGACAAAATGTGAAAATAGACAAATATCCCTAGCAGGATAGAAGTGCTATAAGTTGATGTCTGTGGCCTTGAGCATTAGGCACATGAGAGAATTCTGATGCATCAGAGCTGAAGCAAAATGACATTTAAATATATATGTATGTATGTATGTATGTATGTATGTATGTATGTATGTATGTATGTATGTATGTATGTATGTATGTATCCCTAATGTTCCTGGAGGGTTTTGGGGGGCTTTTTTTGAAAAAAAAATGTTCCTTTAATAAGAATGGTAAGCTCACAATAAAGAAAATTAACAGATCAAGTCTGTTATGTTATACATTCCACAGAAAGGCATTTTGAAAAGCCTGTGAGAACAGTTGAGCACAAGACTTCTTAATTAACACCACAAAACACTTTAAAGGGCTTCAGTCTCTAATCATCACAGAGAAGTTCACTTCTGAGAATGGTTCATTTAAGGGGATTCTTCTGTTGACTGCCAGGAAGTAGTAAATTTTAAGTCAGAATCACTTTGCAAAACTAAACTTTGTATGGGTGGTCAGCAAAGTAATACGGTTTCTTGGAGAATTTTGTGCACAGAGAATACAGTAAGTGTCAGCGTTCCATCCATCCAGGATGGGCCTTGACACATTTGAAAAGAATTTTGTTTTGTCTATTAACTCCTCTAAGTGTATGAGAAAGAACTCCGTCCCTGGTTCCCATGTGCGATTATGTGGCAGCCACAGAGGCCTCGCAATTATGGCTTCCAAGGCTGACAGGCTTCCCCCCTTCCGGAAATTAAAGGTCGTCCTAAACTAATCAAATTACAAGTAATTAATTACACATCCATTAACCACCTCTTCTCCCCCAAGGCCATCCTGACTGTAAGATGCCCTTCTGAAAAAGATTTTGTTAATCTTGCAAAGCACCCATGGCAACCAAGTTTAGATTTCAACAAATGTCATTTCTTAGGGAGATGAAAAGCAGATGACCTATCTACAAGTATTTAAATCATGTTCTTGCATCATATAGCAAAATTTTACCATTTGCTTAAAACATCTCAGCAACGGGAACAAGCCACTAAATGAAAAGACATGTAAGATCCTTTTGTTCTGTGCCTGAATGGCCTTGCTGCTTGAGAGCATCTCTACTTGGAAATCTTCTGTAAGCTTTCTAAGAGTTTAGGACAGATGAATACATAAATAGGCAAACATGATTAGATTGTCAAGATGTTGTGACATTATCAAAGGAACAATATAGCATGGAAACTTACCACATGTTTTTTTTTGTACCATGAGTCCATCAGAAGAATATTTAACATGAAAAGGTGTATATTCTGAGGTACGTCTTCCCCCAAATGTTATATAAATAAACTAGACACTTACCTAGAAAAAAGAACAAAATAGAAAAGAATGTCAGTGTTACTCTTTCCAAGGAAGGAAACAGTTTTATGAATGTGTCCACATGTCATCTTTCAATAATAGGCTTCTTTGGATCTCTTCTTAAAAAAGGGGGTGAGCCTATGGTAAAGGTGTAACTAGAAGCAGGACATATGACAGAATAATTTGTCTTATTTTTTTTTAATTGATCTTTTAAATTAAAGCTAAATCAAACTATTAATGAAATTATGTAGGAGGAGAGGCAGAATTTGGGTGAAGTTAAAAGAGAAATCAGTCTAGAATCCCTAGGTAGCCACAAGTGAACTACTGTAAGTCCAACCTTCTTTAAATTCCATTTACCTCATCTGATCCAAAGAAGATGCTAATGTTAGTTGAGAAGCTTCCTATGCATAAGCATGATTAGTAATATATCAGTTTAATCGGACCATCATCTCTGGACCTTAACTTTCACACCTGACAAATTACTTCACATGAATATATAATTTCCCCCCTTCTGTCACATCAAAATTTACAGTGTGGCAGAAAATTTTGGGAGCTCTTGAGGTTGCATCTGAGACCTTGGGAAAGTATAAATGGTCCTTTTCAAAACAGATGTAATGTATAATTAACATAGTTTATTTAAGTAAATGCTTTATACATTTTAACCCAACAGAGATATGAGGTCAAGGAGAGACAGAAATAGCCAGGTAGAAAGTACATTTTTTCTATTTGTGAGGTTTATAAGCTACTTCAGTCACAACCAATTTTCAATTACATTTACCAAGTAAAACAATATATTGATAATAATAATAATAATAATTACTGTATTTTGAGGAAGCATTCTACAATATAGACAATAATAAACTTCAGATAGATGTGACAGATTATAGCAAGTCTGAAAAAGTAATCAAGAAAAAAGGGACAGGTTGGTTAGTAAATTACAGATGAATCTAGATGCAAAATGTTTGAAAAGAATGGATTCAAATTATTCAATGCACTCCTAATGTACTTCTAAATAAATTCAGGTTGGAATACCTATCACAATATCCAGGATTCTGGACTTTACTTCTAATCATGAGTTCTTTGTTTCTTACTGTGAGACCAAGCAAAAAGCTATATCAACCTCATTCTCCAAAGGCTTTCTAGTACAGTGAGATCTTAATAACCCATCTCAGTTTCAGAAAATCTTCGAACTGCTTTCATCCCGGAAGAATGCTCTTCCTTCAGACTATTTCACAGGAATTCCTGAAATTCTAGTAAGCACCCGGGATTTCATTTATTTCATTAACATCCTGAAAAATGGATTATAGCAGAAATTAATAGATGCATGCCATGCATTGTTTGTATCACAGGATCTATTGCCCTTAAATCAAAACTTAAAAACATATCAAAACCTATAAACATGTAGTTACCATTTCCTCAATTTATCAATAATATAAACAACTTATATTTAAGGAAAACTGTAATAGCAAACTTTCTTATTTATATGAATATGTAATCTGGGCATGTGTAACTTGCCACTTAAAATGTGGAAAGATTAAAAATAATGCCTGAAATTCTCATAAAATGCCTGCATATGTACGTGTTTGTACATGTATTTCACTAAAGCAATGTTCCTCAATCTGACAGTTCCTAGGTATGCTAGATCATATCAAAATTCTGACGACACAGCTGGACACTGGAAGGTATAATTCAATTTTAACAAGACACTAATGTAATGGACAACCAACCAAAATTAAAAACCACTATCCAGGCATCTCAAAACACTGAAACATTGAAAGTAATGTAAAGAGTCAAGTTAATAATATATTCTTTGAGTATGTAGCAAATCTGAAAATCAGGCCCTCCAAAGTTTAGGTAAGACATAAGACATTCATTCCACTGGACCAGTAAGTTGGAGTCTTGATAACGTTCCCAAGGATAATATTCTCAAAGGATCTGTGTTATAATTTTTAATAACTGAACAGATTTCAAAGATGAAACTCTGGACTTGCCTGCTTTCCATTTTTCTCTTTTCCTCCTGTTTTGTCTATCATTAGAATAGGAAATTATCTTCTAACACCTCCAAACCCCCAATGTGTTCACGGCAAAGTGCTTATTTTATGTACTAACTAATTTGCGAATGTTAGTGAGAACTCTATGGAAAAAAAAATCTGAAAAATAAAACTAAGAGCCTGCAAATGAATTCTCTCTATGCAACATGTGTGTACAGTCCCATTAGCAACTGCACAGCAGGCAATCGATTAGGGAGGGAAAAATGGCTTTTTTATGGTAATGGATTTTGAGACTCCTGGTGATAATTTATTTACTAGGAATTTTGCAGAGCTGGCTACTGCACCAACTAAAACTTTCAGGGTTTTTTTTTTAATAAGCTCCAAAGAAGAAGGGAAAAGCTTGTTTATTTTCTAGAAATATTGTTATTAAATGATTTGATATCTATTGATAAAATGTGCTTGAAACTCACTGCTGTAATTTATATTACAAATTACACCACTATTGACAAATGGCAATTTAATCCAGCAATTAACTTTAACAATGTGAATTCTTTTGCTGCCTTTTAAAAAGGGGAAATAATGACAAAAAGAAGAGCAAAAAAGTTCTACTATAATTAGTAGGATAGACATTGTTCAATACAATAATACCAATGACATTTAACTTACTTTGTTTTAGAGAGCACACCTGAAATTAACACAACCATTTTATATGCTTTAAAAAAACAAACCTCTCAAAGATAACAATGTTTCTGTACATTATTAACTAATGGCCAGAAAGCAAGTTCAGAGGTTGAATATGTGTTTTGTGCAAAAGGTTCCTAGTTCAATTTCTGGTACCTTTAGGTAAAAATAACAAAAATTCAAATTTGTTATTTGAAGACTGAAAGCAATCTAGCATAGTAGAATAACCAAACAGGCTGGAAACATTTTGTCCCCTGAAGATAAAGAATCTCCTTTTCTATATTTTGCTTGTATGTTTGTATATTTAGGTTTTATTATTGTTATAATGTAATTGGAAACATTTTGTTTCTAGTGTTTTACATTTCTCTAAAAGTTTGCAGTTTCTATGACTATCCAGATTTCCATTATTATGGCTGATGTTAAAAAAGTTGCCTTGTTTGATAGAACTTTATTTGCACCTGTACCTCTTTAATGCATATGCCCTGATAAAATTTGAATCTGCTCTTTAAGGAGGAGCTGGGCTGCCTCCAGCAAGAGATACAAACAAACAAGAATATGAAAAGTGGTTTATGTCATTAACAGAAGTGTGGTTGAAATGGAGGTGCTGCCATCCAGAATTGAATTCCCATTCCACCATGGCTGTCTGCCAGGAAGCAAATTAGCAGGCTATAAATCTGCCATGGGCTAGAGATAAGCATGCTCAAGCTTTATAGCAGGTAGCTAGAGTAAAACAGCCTTCATTTCTGCAGTCAGATTGTTCTTGTGGTCAAACAGCATTTACAGTGGTGAGCTGTAAATCAGGCAGTAGACCCAGAGGATAAGCAAGAGACAAGGTCAGAGGAAATTCAAGACCAAAACATAGTAATGCAGGTCCTTCACAGGCAAGAGCTGAGGTTTTGAGAAGTTTTGTTCAAGTTATTTTCTTTTATTGGAAATTGTTCTCATCAGCATGTAAGCTGAGAACTCGCAAGAAATTACAGCATCCATCTTGAGCTTCCAATAGTGCACAGTTGAGATTCCTGAAATATTAGCTGCAGATCTGCTTTCTTGTTCACACTCTAGAGCATTTGTGAAGTTCTGCTCTCTGCTTTTGGGTCTCCATAAGTGCCATCACTTTGGATTAAGTGGTTCCTGAGTCTGAGTTACTGTCAGTGAGTACCAGCAAGGGTCTTATGAACTTGCTGGGTGGCTCCAGTATTGCTGGAAACTTCACAGATGTCTGCTGTCTCTTTATTATTCTTTCTCCAGTTCCTCCCTAGCCCTCTCAACTGAAAGCATATCTGTTAGCATAACCACCAGAGTGGAAGAAAAGAAGCAAGACAAAAACAAAGCTGTATAAGAAAGAAGGAATTACCATGACCGATTCCAGAAACTGATAGAAATATCTGGATGAACAGGCTGAGAAAAAATAGACAAACAAGTAGAGACCAGAGCTGGGAAATAACTCACTGAGGATGGTAATGTCCTCAGTGGTCAAGGAAATACCAGATATCTTTCATTAAAGTGATTTTACTTTGAGTATCAACAACTGGAAAGCATTAACACAAGTTTTGGTTAAGCTATAACAGGCTGGTTGTGGACACAAGGCTTGGTATTGGCAGTCAAAAAGAGGCACAAGACTTAAAAAGGAGACCAAACTAAGGCCTTAGGTCTTAGGAGTTGCCTAATTCCATAGTACAGCAAGAAAGACTCTGATGGAGAAATCAAAAGGTGACTAAAATCAATTTGGCCGCCAACTGGATGAGAGCAGCAGTTCTTAGGTTCCATGGGTCAGGGATAAATTCCTGAATTCCACTGCATAGACTCTAGAGCAGGGTGTCAAACTCGATTTCATTGAGGGCTGCATCAGGGTTGTGCTTGACCTCGGGGGGGGGTTGAGGGGCATGGCCAGGGTGGGTGTGACTGGGGTGGGCATGACCAGTTCAATGTCATTTGTGTTGGGGGCACCTGTGGTGGCCTGGGCGAGACTGGGGGAGATCCATTTTTGGCTGCCATGGCTTCCTCCAGCATGCCATCAGGTGTAGATCAGTGCCCGGTTGGCCTGGACTGGGCTACGGTCCTTGGCTGTTTCTAGGGTGGTCCCTTGGGACAGATCTAAGCATCCCATGGTCCAGATCAGGCCTGCAGGCCTTGAGGTTGATACCCTTGCTCTAGAGGAATGCTACCCAAAACCAGAAGGTTGGCCATGATGTGGAAAGCTTAGAAACTATAACCCTAGGATCTAGGAGCAAATACAGAAAGGACTAACCTTGAAAAAAGGGGAAGTCTTTGAACAAATTATATCTTTTTATCATTACATTCCAGCCATATGAGTCATCCTGTTTGGTACCTGTAATACTTACTAAATTGTTTTATCTTTCTGGAAAAGTTCATTTTCTTTATTTTCTATACTTGGAGCACTAGTGGGTAATAAAATATATGACCCAATCTAAAGCACTATTACATCACTCCTTTCTCTCAGTGTTTTTGTCTCCAACCATCACAGGATTCAGGTTAAAGCCCTCCTAATCAGGCTTGTCAAGTTTCAATGAAACACATTTTTATCAGTCTTTGTGAGGTGCAACTCATTTTGTGCCAGGAGTACATCATCCAGAAAGCTCAGCCTTGGTTCCCAGAAGTCAAATCTCTCCTGTCAACACTATTTGCATAGCTGCTCAATCAGTTGCTGTATTCTAACTTTTTCACCTGTAGTCTTGCATTGAGTAAAAGGAGGAAAATAATGTCACCCAGATTTCCAGTTTCTTGAACATCCTTCTAAGATACTATAATTGTCCATAATACTATAGCTGTTCTTTGTGATATGATTTCTTTCCATGTGGATTAGCTGGAAAGGATAATTGGCAATGAACCGTAACATTATTATGTCATATTTCTGATCCTTACTTCTGGCAGTCAGTACACTTCTATCAGGCAATGGTCAGTCTGGCACATGTTGTTTTTAGTTTGTAAGGTCCAGCTATTAAAGTTACCATATCATGACAAACATAACCACTAGACAAAGCAAAATATTACAATGCTCTGTATCTCATTTCTTTCATCTAATGGTCATTTAGATTTCTTCCAGATATGATACCTCTAATCTTTGGGCACAACTAAATGTCTGCATGAAAGTGCTATACAGAAATCTTTGAGGAGCCATAAAAGTATGTCAGCATAATGTAATGAAAGGCTGTTCTGGCATAGTAATGAAAATTATATCTGAAATTATTGAGGAACAAGTTAAGGAAAGCTATGGAAGAGTTCCCTCCCTTTGTTTTCCTTCTGCCATGTATCACCTGCTGGTAGTAAATTGAGCAGGCTTGGACATGTGTAAGTGGGTGCTTGTTTAGCAAATATTAAGCTATTATGCATATTGGAGAGATGGAACCACTCCATACCTGTTATCCTTCAATCAAACTATTTCTGAACGTGATACCAATATTCTTGGAACACTGTTCAGAAATAGTCAAGTCAACAATTCACAGACAAAGAAGAAGTACAGTGCATGGGACGAAGCAGGAAAAAGTGATAGATAATGGCATCAGAGCCTATAATATGCAGCCAGCAGAATCTGGTATTTTTTTCAGTTTGAATTTATCTTCAGTGTTCATCGGATAAGCATTTTCTCAAGAGAGCACTAGTTCTTTTTTTTTTTTAGTGCTCTCTCAAAAAACACTAAGTCCATATTTATAAGGATCCTGTGTAATTACTATGTATTATTTATTTAGCTTTATGGGCTGTCAAATCTGAAGACTCTAGCTAGCATGCAGAATACAAAACAGCATTAAAATGAAATAAAGCTGCCATTCGGTATTATCGTGCATGGAGGAGAATGCTGCACCTATGTGTTCTCTATCCTCCAGTGGTCTGGATTACAAATCACCCTGATTTCTGGCATGTTTGAAGAGGTTTTTTTTAAAGGGCCTTTCTAAAGTATGGAAAGGTGGAGGCCAGATGGAACTCCAGGGAATTGTGTTCCAGAAGGTAGGGAACAGCAACTGAGGGTCATGGCTCCAAGATCCCATGAGATGACACCACTTAATCAGTTGGACTTGAAATATGCCCATCTGCCCATCTGTCTGATTGCTCAGCACAGGCCGAAACATCAGAGATAAGTGGTCCCATAAATTACCAGGTCCTGCACAATGTTAGACTTTATAAATAACAAATGGCATCTTGAACTAAAGCCAACAACCAACAACCAGAAGCCAATTGGTAACCTGGAGAACAAAAAAAACACCCTGCGTGTAAAAAAAGTTCTTGATCTTGCTATGTTTTATTCTGCTTTTTATATTTGCTTAAATTTGTTTTCAGAATTTCTCTACGAGCAAAGTTATTGAGTGACACACTACTTTGATAATGACCTACATTTACAAGTTAATTAAAAACACCAAAGTGATCCCTAAAATGAATCAGTGTTTGATTTATTTTTTATTCATTTCACTTCAGGAACATTTCTCCTAGGGAGTCCAGCAACAGTTAGCCAGCATATGGGAACCCACCTGCCTTGGTACTGCTTCTCCAAGTTTGAAATGTCCTAGTGAAATTGTTCACCATGCTGTATCAAGATTGTCAGAAAAAACCCGAGTGAGAGTCTAAGAAATTAGTTTTCAATGATATATTCCATATCATTGATATGACTTCAGGAGATCACTAATTTGTGCTGGTTTCTTGTTTTATGATTTTCCAAGAAAGTTTTTATAGATGCTTTTGAATGATTGCTAGGAGCTCTTTCAATTGCACTGAACTGTTCATCAAATCTGTTATCTTTTATTAATTTTCTTATATAAAGTTCTAAAATTGATCCTTCATTTTAGCATCAGTAATCCTGGGAAATGGATTCTTCAGTACAAATAATCCATAACAATTGGGACTGGAACTTCCATCAGTAACTGATAAGATTGTTAAGTAAGTTGACCCCATTTTTTCTGTAGTCATTAAGTAAATCACTATACTTGTTAAACAGAGCATACAGTTTAAGTGAATCCAGCTTTCCCCACTGATCTTGTTTGTTAAAATCCCCCTGAGTGGATTGATCATGGGACTCCAAGACTCTGAAATTATTGTAAATACATGCCAATTGCCAAGCATTCAAGTTTTAATCCTATGACCATAGGGATGTTGCAACAGTCACAAGTGTGAGGAACAATTGCAACTCACTTTTTTCATCATCATCATAATTTTGGACATGAATAGTTGAAGTTATAGACTATTTGTATATAAATCCAATTGCTGGTTTATTTATCATTATAGGGATAGGAGGTCCATTTTAACTCTTCCTTTGCAATGTTGTTTTTTCCTTTTCCACTCACACAGATAAAACAGGATATGATCAAAATCAAGGTCAACATCAGAAATAAAATAAAGTGTGAGACGGAAAATAAAAACCCAATAAAACCCAATAAGCATAAAATTGGTATGAACAAGATGTGACACATTTTACAAAATATAAAACAAAACTTAGCCCTGTTAAAAGAAATATGATCAAGTGATTTAATACTGGCAACTGTAAACACAATGGATCTGGATAGCCTGCAAAGGTATTTTTGTAATATAGGAAGCAATATACAAGCAGGTGGATCAGTGTATCAAAGACTTCTTCATAAAAGAGCAAAGTCTTGGGTTACCCTTGAGAATAGCTGTTGGGGAATGAATAAATCTTGAATTTGGGAACTGTTATTTGGCTTAGATATCTAACTGAATTGGAAAAGGGTGAAGGACTGCCCATAAGAACATATCTTGGGTACTGTGGTTTGGTCTAATTGGCACAGTAAAAGGGTTTTTAGTTCTAGCCTTTGGTTTCTCAAGCAATGTCCTGTCCCTGTGATGCAAAGTCATAAATTAAAATAGAGATGTAAAGTCTGTGGGAATCAGACATATAAAACAGCAAAAACAGCATTATTTTGTGCATCCTGTCTGAAGCCTGAGCAGAAATCTAGTGACCATCAGATCTTTGCAGATATTCCATTTATAATTTTCATACTGGATCTTTCTCAAAAGTAGTTTCTCATATGTCATTCTCATATGACTCTTTCATGTTATCAGCTTGGGCTAAGGCTACAGAAGATAACTTCTTTCCTTATTTAAAAGGAAGTTTTCCAATTAATTTTCCGTTTAAATTTTATTCATGGCCAAAATCTTCTATAACTGAACAACAAAACACTAGTTCCCCTTCTTGGGGAAATGAATTAGTTGATGTTTGGTCTTTTACGTCCCTTCAAACTACAGGAACAGCAAATGACATCTTATTAAAAGTTTAACATATGCTATATAGCAAATATGAGACGCTCCATTCTTACCTAGATCAACCTCTGTGCAATCAAATTATAGTTTATAGCATTTTTGACAAGTGGGATGAAGTTTCATTTCCGAGGTTTAAATTTACCTCACCACATACATATAGCAGAACAGCTCTGAATGATTTACACAGTTCTGTGGCCTGATAACACTGTCTGGATAAATACAACACCATTAAAATCAATCTAAGATTTAATTTGAGTGCAGAAAATATATATTTAAACTGTTCATACTGTGAGCTATGGTACCAGACTGACAAGATACTACTTTCCAGGCAGGCTTCCCTGGGTAGTGATGACTCAACCTGCAGTGTGCTAGTGCTATTTGTCATGCCTTCTATCTTTTTTGAGCTTATTCATGTTAAAGAACAATAAAGCTACCTAGAATTTTATCAACAGTTGTTACAATATAGTAATTAAAATATAGTATTGTAATATTACTACCAGAATAGAATAATAAAGATGGGATCATATACATTTAGCCTGATAACAAGAATGTTATTTTGTTTTTGAATTCATCATGAAAAGTCTCTTTAGAACAACTATTACAGTTCACGTGACTACATTGTTCTGATCAGTGTAAGCAATACAGCTTGCAGAATAGACATCTGACAGATTATTGAAGTGTACCTATATCTCCTTGCACTGCCATTTTCTGGCCAGCTATTGCTTCCAAGTGGCTCTTAAGCTACACATAAAGTAATCCAGTTGTGATGAGCACTCTGTATCAAATCTGATGGCTTTGGAAAATACAGAATATTTAGCCTCTCTTATGGTTCGAGACAAAATGGCCATGAAGACAGTTCACAGTGGTTGGAGGAGAGAGATGGTGCCCACAATACCTAAAATAGGCAAAGGAGCTCCTTTTGCAGATCTCATGCATATCCCATGTCAGCAACCATACTGTCAATAAAGTACAGCATGCTAGATTATATTGTGACAAAAGTTGTACAATTGGATGCAATTTCAATATTTCCCAGCTTACAATACTAGGATATATTGAAGATGATTATGTGTTTTAAGATGTAATGAGAATTTTCTCCATAGTATTTCTTTGTGAAAGGAAATTTGAGATGCTTTTAAATTTTAATTTGTGAATCAATTATAGCTCTTTCCTTTTTCAGTTTTCTTCTCAAATATATATTCTGTAATATCTATGAGAGTATTGGCATTTTAGAGTAGCAGAGTTTGTTCTCAGTTCATAACACTAGGTTGAAATCAATTCAACAAAGATCTGACATACTGTAAGGTTAGAAATGTGAAGTTGAGCAATATTCCTGTTTGTTAGAAAACTAAATAAAAGAAAACAAAAGAGGAACAAACGCAGTCTAGGGAACAGCAGAAATAATACTTCTGATAATTTAAATGGAAAAATAAACCTTGTTACTACATGCTGAAGCTATGCGGGTAATTTTGGGTGTTCTTCATCTGCTGTTAAGCTGACAGCTGTTGATGGTATCTTCAATTTTCCAACTTCCCTAGTCCTTACTTCTTTATCTTTTAAATCTTATTTAGCTCAGCCAAAAAGGATATATACATACATACATACATACATACATACATACATACATACACACACACACACACACACACACACACACACACATAATTAGAGGGCTTACACAGGAAATTGATAAAGAAAGATGTATTCCAATGTGAAGAACTATATATTGTTTTGAAGCCGCTCTATGCATTCTTATGACTAGCTAAAGCTAATTAAACCTGATATTTTTTAAAAAATAAGTTAACCAGGAAAGAAGCTTGTAGTTTATATCCTGCACTTACAGTATCTACCATAGCCATTTACCCTAGCCGTAATTATTTATTTATTCAAATTTTATAGCCACGCATCTCAGCCAAGAGACCGTGGGCAGCTTACAATTCTAGAACTATAAAACAGTTAACACAATTAAAAACAATCAAAACAGGGAAAAACATCTAAAAAGGAATATATAAAAGTTGAGAACAATATCACTTTCTGAAAAAGTATGTCTCAAAACAAACTATTTAGCAAGTCTGAACTTTGTTTACATTTTCCATTGTGCAAAAACCACAGTGAAGAGATAGATAGCACTGTATATCTTTCCTTCTGAGCCTATAGACCCACTGTTTCGCTTTAAGGATCATTCCTATTTGAGGAATTGGGAGATCATAATGCAGAACACCATTGCTCTCTTTTCTATTGGGGCAGGCAGCAGGTCATTGCAGGAAAACAGCTTCACTCTGCAAATGCTTCTTGTCCTCCCATAAAACTCCCTAGTAGACATTCCATAAGACATTTTTTGAAAAACTAAAAGCTAACACATACGACTATCTTAATTTTCTTGGATGGCACTAATGCATTTTCAAAAGCAATATTGTGGTTTCCTGTCAATAGAGGTGAGAATAGTTTTCTTTCAATTATCCTTTTCCTATCAAACAATAATATGTTCTTCTTGGACATATAAATGTCAATGTTCTTAGCAATCTATCACAAAGTTTCTATGCAACAAAACTGTTTAAAACCACTGTTAGGGGTAAGCAGCTGTCATCATAGTAAATGAATGCCTTGCTTAAGCATAAGTACTTGCTTTAACTATCAACATTAATTCCTGAAATTTTGTGGAGATTTTCTGTCTGGTTTGGGGAATTTCAAGAATAAACTAGCTTGTCTCTCTCTTGTTTTAAGCCAGTCTTACTTCACAAGGGACTTCCTTTGGGGTAGTTACATCACTTGATATAAAACAGGGGTGTCAAACTGATATCGTTATGGCGGCGTCACGTGACGTATCAGAACTTTTTTTCCCCTTTGCTAAACCGGGCGTGGCCATGGCCAGCATGTGACACATCTGGTCCGTGGGCCGGGAACCAAAAGTACTTCTGGTTTTTAAAATATATTCATTAGGATAGAAACTTAGATTTGGATTTAGTAGCAATTTTAAGGTTCTAGAAGACTGAAATATTTCTTTAAGCAGATAACTTACAGGATAATGTTGAACCTGTATTCAGTTAGGCATATGGTCTACCATCTGGTTTTTTTAACAGTCAGATTTATCAGAGGTAATGAGGAGTAATTGGTAATTAGCTCCTGAAAGTGGTATTGAAAACAGAATCCTTCCATCCTTGACATAATTTGCATGTTTGTTGATGGATTTGTACTGCACATTTCAAACTTAAATAGTTTTTTGGTAGACCTTTATTGCAACCAGATTCCAGAATGGTGAACATAGTTGTTGGTTGGAATGATCTATACACACACACACACACACACACACACACAAAATCAATCAATTAACAGTAATAATATTCTAACTGGATGTCATCAGAAATACATCCCCATTGTAAGTTAATATAATTAATGTATTTGTATTAAAATGTAATGTTCAATATGTCTTTTACCTTGGTTGATGCCTAAATTTGAATGATCAAACTACAGTCTGGTTTTTTCTGTGTTGAAAGTAATAATATGGCATATATGTATTACATATTATTATTACTCAAGAAATCTTAGTATCTCAATTTAAAAGGACCTAATCCATTTAAATTTCCTATAAATTAAATCATTACTTTTGGAGTGGCAAAATGAATTGCTAATCATATAATTACTTTACTGCAGAGTCACTTTGGCATCTAAATGAGCCTAATACAAACTTACTTAATTTAATAAATGACTTTAACTGTAATAATTATTTACCTAAAACCAGAAGGTATTGAAAATATCACATTACTTTTCATAGCGCCACATGATAGAATTGTGCCATTGGAAATTAATTTATAATATAGCACTTCTTATTTAATAATGAGATATCATTATGTGATGCTTTATAGCCCGAGAAACTCAAAAGGACATTACAAATTATATGGTAGTACATTAGACCAACTATTTAAAATTAAATATTTTGAATCTGAAAATAGTATGATGCTGGCCTGGGTCCTGTTCGATTATCATTTGAAAAACAAACAAAACATTTCCTGTAAGCATATCTTAAAATCACTGGATTTAAAACTAATTATTTTAAAAACATATTGATTCAATAGTTAAGTATATCTTTAACAATGAAATTACGGAATTATTTGCATATCTGCAGGAAAGGAATATCTAGTTGATTACTGTAGTTTGTATTTTGCACAGTATACATATACAGTATAAGTAAAAACTGTCCAGTAAAGACTATCTAAAGCTAGATCCCAGTAAAAAACAGGAAGGGGAGTTGTTTAAGACAATTACCTATTGTGATAGAAAACTGTGTGTCTAAGCTGTCTGTCTTGTACTCCACTCCCCCACGCCCACCCCTCAGATAAAAAAGGAAGGTATTTTCTCTTTAGAAAGCAAGGAACAGAAACAAAGAAAGAAACAAAAAAAGAATAGATTCTATGCTTTTTTTCTACACTTCATGTCCATAGTAATCAATTGGACAGAAGACACAAAGGGTCAATGATTTTGAAGCTACATTTTGAAAAATATATATTCAAAATTACCTAGATATTCCTCTGAGATAAGTGAATGTAAGACTGTAGCTTGTAGTCTAACAAAAGAAATAGTATTGAAAAGGAATTAATATTTTTACTGTTTTGTTCCAAGATTGTCTTGTACCATGAAATGCCCAGAGTTAATTTGGAGTTGGACAGCACCTAAATTGAATAAATAAGCAAATAAATAATATTGGTTTGATTATATGCAAAGTTTGGTTTATGTTCAGAGACTGGAGAGGTAATATTACATTTGTACATTCATACAGCATTCCTTGCTGGGATTGATCAATCCAATTTTGACATGTACTTTCCATTCACAAAAGTACTGAACTGAAATCAATCATATGGGATTCAATTCACCTAATCCAAAAATTCTCTGCATAGTATAAATTATCTGGAATGGAAACAGTTTTTCTTATATCGATGGATCGCCTATTTTGAAAAACTTATCAACTATGAAATTCATAAAAACCTAAGGCAAGTAAAACCTACTGTAACACTTACAGTGACCAACAGTGGAAGATATTACATTTTTTTAAATTTCTTGGTTTTCAATGTATTAATTTTTTTAAAAACCCACTAGACATCTTAAACTGTTTAAAATAATGTATAACTTAAAAAAGGAACCTGATTGCCTGATAAAACATATATTTATTTATCCAGTATCCCTAATAGTGAATAGTGGAAGAATATCTTGTAAAGTTATGCAGAAGAATAACCTAACTCATTGTCTGCCTTTCTGTTATGTTGTCTGCTCTTTAGGTAATATCATATAGTTGATGTCCAGTCCCATAACTGATTATCACTCAACCAAAAGTTGTCCATGGTATTACTCTGTAAGACCAAGAGTTAGAAACAGTTGGCAGCTATAGGCCACACTTGACATTGCTTTCATTCATTTGTTCATGCATTCATTCATTCAGTTTGTTGGGCCACCCCTTTCAGACAATGTGATCCTGGATGGTTAATCTCAGAGTCATCACTAATTCATCAATAAACAATATAAATATAAATATCTAAATAGAATGGAAATAAAAAGTTAGTGGATTTATGTCCAATGTCATTCAAACTAATCACCGCTTAAAAAGGAGCTCATGAGAGGGAGAGATATTTTTTTCAACTTTCAAAGACCATCCTAATCTCCTGGGTAGTCTATTCAAAGGGCAGGCTCTGTAACAAGATAAGCACGTTCCCCAGGTCTAATCAAATGGTAAGCTTTAATAGAAGGAACAGAAAGCAAGCCATCCTTGACAGATCTTGTAGTATAGGCAAATATAATCAGAGACAGGTGGTTCCACAAATACTTCGGATTTTGGGCTGGTTTTTCTTTATTTAAGAGAAAAGTGTGGGGTGGGGTGGGGGTGGCCTTTATTTTAAAATGATTTAGGTCTATGTTAGAACTTGAATTATTATTTTCAAATGTTTCCAACCTCAAAATTTTGATTGTCCTATCAATTTTCAGCAGGTGGTCAAAGAAAGTTCTGGAAACTTTAAAGAAAGGACTCAGGGCTGCATGGAGAACTGGGCAACAAATTGCTAAGCCCTGATATATAAGCACAACTAATTGTGACACACTGTATGCCATAGTTCACAAAAAGTACAGCACAAAAGCAAAATATATTCTCTTACAGGTAAAACTTTTTAAAAAAAAAAACTATACCTACACACTATGTTGAACCCAGAAAATATGCTGATATTTTATTCTACAGAAGGAACTTTCATACTATAAATTACTTAGAAGAGTGTATAAAAAGAACAAGTTTAAAAAATGTTTGTCATTTGTCATATGCTGCTGTAAGCGGATCATGTTCTCCATTTGTGTATTTAATTATTTACTCCTATGTGAATTGTTTCAGTATATTGGATTTTCATGCATTGATTTCTGACTTTTCAGTCCATTTCTCCAATTTCTCAAATGTAGACTCTAGGCTGAACTTATCCTCCAATGTATTGGAGTTTGTTCTGCATGATATGTTACTCATGAATTTGATTAGTATGCTCTCCATTCCATCGTCCAAGCTGTTAATGAAAATATTGAACAATGTTGTTTGATCCAAAGAAAGCCCATGTGAGTCTACAAATCAGCTCTAGGCAATTTTACATGAAAGTCTTAATACTAACTATTACACTCATATAGTTTGCTTAAATAGTTAGAAAATATAATATTGTCCAATTCTAGACTTCTGTGATTTGATGGAATCTGAAAATGTCTTAGTTAAATTTCATTTAATAAAGCCAGATCTTGAACCACAGCAAGAAGATACAGTTTATTTCTAAATTATATTTCCTGAATCTTTCTCCAACTTGGCATTCTTCAAATGATTTAGAATGTATGGCAAACATGGCCATGCTAATTCTAGGATTGGCAATTCTTGAGTGTTTTGGAGAACGCTTGCAACACAAAGCTGAAATTCCCTAAACACTGCATGTTTTCTGTCAATGTTTTGAATAATCTTCAAGACTTGACACAGTGGAAACAATATTTCAGGTGATACAAGCTAGACATCCTTTGTTGCATTTGACATTTCTAGAACTGTAGAGCAACAATAAACTTTGAAGTCATTTAAATCCCAGCACCATCCAATATAGTGCAGAGTGGACAAGAACTCCTAACTGTTGAAAATCCATTCAAATCTCAGGAGGATCACCTGAAGTAAACAGCATTACAAATTTACCTCAATACTTTATCAATCTATTTGTGGTGTGGTGGCCTAGAGATAAAGCTCTCACCTCACAATCAGGAGTCTGTGAGTTCGATCCTAGATAAAGGCAGATATTTCTCTCTCTGGGCACAATGAGAATATACCTGCTGAATATAACTTCACATTGGTGACAGGAAGGCATCTGGCCAGTAAACACTCAGCTCCATTCAGTTACCCAGACTCCACCCCGCAAGCAACTATGGGATCATTAAAATAAGATGATGACTTTATACATCTATTTCCTTTGTCTCAGGCCCAGTGTTTACCAGTGATTTTAATAAATTATCATCACTTATAAATGATTGGTTCTTGGAGGATTTTTCAATATTATTACCAGTCTGGTAATATGTATATATACTCACATGAATTCTCTCTGTATAGGTATAGTCACTTACGTGCTACAATAACCTTTCTAATCTTTTTCTTCCTGATATTGTACTGTTGTTGCTTCAATGCCACTACAAAAAAACCAAGTTCTGTTTTTCCTCCTTTACACTACAGACAGATAGATTTTATATCTATGAGTCAAGAATTGAGTTAATCTGGCGGTTATGTGGCCACATTAGTGTTATGCTCTAACTGGGGCTCAGGAGAGTCATGGTAGAGAGGAAAGGTGGGAGGAAAGGGGCGCAGTGGGTCCGGCTTGGAGTGAAGCATGGATTTTGGTACCTGGCAGCCCTGGGCGTGGAGCCTACAACCACAATCAAGGAGCCAGTCCTTGATGGGATTACTGGAAAAGTTCAAACATTTGGAAGTGGGGAGACATGTCCTGAGAACTTCAGTAAACCAGAGAAAGAAAATCATCACTCAGCCAAAGTTTTCTATCCAAGACTCGGTGGAGGTGAGACCGGAGACCCCGGAGACGGGACCTTATTACAAGGCCCCTGAAGGTGAGGTGGCTGACCCAATGGAAGAACCAATAGTGGTGGAAGGGGGTGGAAGGCAACAGAGAGCCATTATGCCTCCCAGGCAGTGGAACCCGATGATACCACCGAAAGAAGCCCTTTAGCCGGGTTGGGCATATTTCCCTGAACAAGGGGGAGGGGGTGCAGTTTACTGCAAAGTTTTGTAGATAATTCCTAAAAGTAATTGGATTCTCCCAGGGTTTTAGTTCCAGTTTTTATCCGGCTATGAATGGAGTCTCGGAGAGAAGGAATGCAATGGTTGAAACATCTATATTAGATGTTATGTGAACTATCAACAGGAAAACTGGGATGAACTGTTGTCGTTTGCTGAATTTGCCTATAATAATACGGTCCATACTACTACTGGTTGACACCATTCCAAATTACCATTGGGAGGGAATTTGTGCCTGAATTGCCTGTAGAGCGACCAACTTCCACCTCTTTAATGGATTGGATGGAGATGTTAAGGAAGGGATGGGTTAATACACAAAAATCTTTAGTGGAAGCAACTGAAAGGTATAAAAGAAAAGCTGACAAGCATCATTCTTTGCAGTCTCCTTTTAAAGTAGGAGATAAGGTGTATTTGTCTACTAAATACCTCAAGCTGTGCATCCCTAGTAAGAAGTTAGGTCCCAGATTCTTGGGTCCTTTCCTTATTGTAAAGATAATAAACCCAGTGGCAGTTCAACTCAGTCTTCCTAGGATATTGGGGAAAATTCATCCTGTGTTTCATTGTAGCTTGTTGAAACCAGTGGTGCAATCAAGAATACGACCCCCAACAGCTACACCTCCTAAGCCAGTAGTGATCGAAGGGGAGACCCACTATGAAGTGAATTTTTTTTGGGATTCAAGATTATTTAGGGGAAGATTACAGTACTTAGTACATTGGAAGGGATACCCTTTGTCTGAAGCTACTTGGGTGAAAAGTTGGGATGTGAAAGCTGATAGATTGGTAAATGATTTCCATGACAAGCCAAAGGGATGCCTTGGGAGGGGGGGAAGAGTAGGTTAATGAATGTATAATTGATTCTTTGTAATTTGCTTATTTTTAGGACGGCTTTTAATTCCGGAAGGGGGGGAAGGTTGTCAGCCTTGGAAGCCATAATTGCGAGGCCTCTGTGGCTGCCACATAATAGCACATGCGGACCAGGGAGGGGGGTTGTTCTCATACACTTAGAGGGGTTAGGAGACAAAACAAAATTCTTTCCAAAAGAGTCAAGGCCATCCTGTCCAGCATCTGAAAGAGGAGTGCCAAGAGGAGAGAGGAAGTTGGATTCAAAAGGGGATTGGGGAATGTGATATGTGACTGTGGTGGTCTCTCATAAGGAAACAGACACAGACCTTGTCTCTCGGGATGAGAGCCCAGATACAACTCCAAAGCCCCCCTTTATTCTTGCAAGGGAAGGCACACTTGTAACATCATGATAGGTCAGAGAAGAAACATGCCTATACAATGAGGTGCTATATAATTGGTTAAGGTGCTGTCCATCAGGGAATACTAAGTGGAACTGGATACC
>JANHFL010009640.1:9065-29140 GCA_032468155.1 Oxyrhabdium leporinum | reverse complement strand
GAGACCTGGGAAGAATAAGGGAGTTGCATTCTCATGGTACAGCTGGAAGGTTGCCAGCCTGCAATGAGTGAAAGATATGAGGCACCATGGGAGATGAAGCTCCAGAGAGATGAGGCTCCAGGGAGACTAGGATTTATCATGGTACAGCTGGCAATATGCCACCATACCAGCCTGCATGTATAATCCCTACATGTGATGATGGTTTAGAGGTGGTTCTATGATTTCTTTTCGGTGGGGAAACCCTGGGACTTCAGATTCAGGTTTTTCCTAGGTGTACCAACATGGTTTCCTTAATAAATTCTTACTTGGATATAATCTTGTCTGAGTGCTGAATGGATGAGCGGAACTTTGATGGAACCCTGGCGCCAGCTATGAAAAAGCTAGATGGGCAACCAGACATTTATTTTAATGCATGTGGTTCTCAGCCTCTGAAGTGATAATTTCAAATCTCTGACAAGAATAACCTAGTACATGTCCGAAGCAAGGTCTGAATATGTAAATTCTTAGATGGAACCCTGACAATCCTCTTATTCATAAGTAAACCTGTATGTTACGTCTAAACACGTGTTAATTAACTTTATTCTAATACCAGTCTATCTACATTCAAACCTATAACTTCCTTTCTCATAATTCCATAGACACTCAACATATCTATTATTCTTTCATCTATTTTATCTGTTAATTCATGTTATTCTTATATTTCATGCCCCAATAGCCATTACTAAATGGGCCTTTGCCACCATGGTGATTGATTTGATTGATCAAAAACTTTCACAGACCTAATAGTTGACTCTTTTTTTTAATTAAATTTTATGTATGGCTGTTATTTAATTGAACCACAATACTCAATTCCTTGCTAATGGTAATATCAATATTAGTCATTGTTGGCATATTTGAATTAGTATGGTATAGCATATTATAAGACCAAGGTTATGCCAATCTACTCATGTTATTTTATGAAACTGATGTCTCTGAAATCTAGAGTATGTCTGAAACCCACCACTTACAATACATGCAGTCTGGGGATACTGATACACTTAGGACATAACATTCTCTTTCTGTTTAGAGAACAGCTGGGGGGAAATACAAAGATTTTCTGTATGGCACTAATACAAGCATTGGTTGTGACCATATTCCAAGCTTGAAGTTTCTCACTGAAGAAACAGAAAAAGTCAGTATGTATATGGCTTTATTTAGGCTGCAATACAATTCCCACAATGCCTTAATTACTTTTCCTTTCCAAGAAGCATGCAAAAAAAATTTTTTTTAAGAGATGTCTTGCAGCGTAGTTAAGACCCTTACTACGAGAATAGATTCATGGAACAGAGTAGACCTTTGTCCCAAGTAACCACCAGATTATATTTCAAGTGACTATGTGAATGTTGCTCTTATTTTAAAAATGTAAACTTAGTGCTGCACATGAAAGCCTAAACAACAGAGCCTTTCCCCAAACATGGCCCAACTATCTTTTCTTGGGACTTTAAATTCACAGTCACATCTTCTCTTTATCATTTCTTGATTTTAGAGATGTGCAGCATTCTTCCAATATAAATTTGTTTCCAGTCTTGCCTCTTCTCATTATTATTTATTATTTCTAAATCCAGTCTGCTGTACATGTTCCAGATGAGTAGGCAAGCTTGTGAACTCCCAGGGAGCAAGGTGGCAGACACATTGTAACAATTTATATTCTGAATGTTAAAACTGAGAATCATATATTGACTTAACTTATTTATTGCACTTACCTTAGTAGAATAAAGTGTGCTTATATGTTCTGAGGTTACTGTGGATATTTCTGTATTGATTTGCTGCAGCAAATCTTGCTCATAACAGAAGTATTAGTTTTTCTTTTTCTTTTCCTGTGCTATTCATATATTGATCTTTTTTAATATGTTCATTTTTTCCAACTGGAAAGAGCACCACAGCATTTTTTCACATTTTCCAATTAATCTGAAGCAATATTTCCTTAACTCTTCTTTATTCTATTTCATTATTCAATGCACATTGACATCAATGGTTCTTATTCAATCCCATTCCCTTGATTTCCCACAATCATAAATTGCTTAACTTGTATCCATTTTTAAGATTGACAAGTTTCTGTGGGATGTGATGTAAGCAAAACTTCGAATGTAGGATTAATATTGGATAAAGAAGGTGTCAATCCTACAAGGCAAACCAGACTATGAAATCAGTATCATACATGTTAGGATACTTTTAGTGTAACAGTTACAGCAATAGAATCTTGCAACTCTGAATGTCTATTCCCTCTCCTTCAATTAATCTTCATGTAAATTAGGGAAGGACCTACCTGATACGTTTTATCAAATTGGTTTCTTAGAATGGGCTCAAGTTCTACTTATTTGATCATTGCCTTGGTAACATCTTTTCTTCCTATTCTTCAAGACTAGTCACCTTGCCCTCTACAGAGGGGCATTTCATTGGGTTTACTTACTTAAGTTTTACTTTTTCAAACAAATAGTCCAATTCAGTTATCCACCAATAATCATGTTCAAATGTGTGAGGAAAAAGAATGCCCAACCACCATGAAGACTGTACCGTACATAAAATTTAAAAATTGCAACTGCATCATATCTAGAAAGCCCAGCTTGGTGAATGTATACAATGTGTTGTATATCATGTCAAAATTTATTTTATGAATCAGTAATTCAGAGCAGAACACTATAGCATGTTTATAGATTTTGGAAAAAAAGTTTAATAAACTCAGAGTCTCAAATAATAGGAGGGACTGCTTTGGGAAGAATTGGATTGCTTTTTCAATATTTTCTGTTGTTTTAATGAATAAAACAGATTAGGTCAATTTTAAAATGGGCTTTCTGAAGAGAATTAAATAGTTCTTCTGTGTTGAGCACCAAAAGTAATTTTCTAGATATTGATCTCCTTCACATGGATTCTTTTTGGGGATTATTGCCCTTCTCTATTTGTTTACTCACTGCTCAATCATCTTTGCTCAATGGGCCTCCTCAAGTACTGATATTTGGATTTTATTCAATGGATAAGAAGATTGAACCCTAGAAATGGTCTCAAATGACAGGTCAGCTGTAAACCTACATGCCCCATTCTTTCTTGTCTCAGTTCTTTAGCTATAAAAAGGAATATAACTACTGTTAAAATTAATGCAATAAATGCCACTCTATGCACACTTGAATATTATTATGTACAGTATGTGCATGCCTGATTAATTGATATATTAATGTGCCATCAAATCATTATACATTCTTAGTGATCACATCCACTAGATAGATCCCCCCCCCATTCCCAGGACTCTATCCCCAACCTGATCCTTCAGAGCTTCCAATGTCAATACAGTTGTGTCTATCCAACTTGTTTGTTGATCATTCTCTTATTTTCTTAGCATTATAGACTTATAGGCCCAAAATATGCTAATTTTATCCTGGTCATATCTTTGTGCCCTAAGTAAGATCTTTGGATTTGTTTGCTTGAAATATAATTGTTTGTTTTCTTAGCTTTCTATGATATTATCAGTAGTCTTGTATAATTCAAAAACTGTCAGTATTGTTTTCATTCTTCTTCAGATCCCAACTTTTACTTCCATAGAGAGGCACGGGAAAACCATTGCCTGAGTGATTCTTTTTGTACAGACACATCCTAGCATTAATTATCTTTTCCATAGCCTTTATTGCTATTCTACCAAGTGTTAGTCTGTGACTTTTTTTCTTGACTGCGGGTTTCTTCATCGTTGATAGCTGATCTTAACTTTGCATCATTTCAATATCATCAACTTTAGAAATGGTTGCTGTACCTGTTCTTATAGTTTGCTTTTCTTTATATTTAATTTTAATCCCTTTTTCACTGTGCTCCTTAATTTTCATTTTTTTAAAAATAATTCAGCTCCTGCAGCATTTCTAGTTGTATATTGTTGTACTTTGTGCCTATTCACTTTGGAACTGTTACATTACGGAAGAAAATAACATTGCTTCTGGTAGGCTGGATCAGTATTCTGCTCACTACTGAAAGAAGATACTCATGGGGAAAAAAAAGTCCGCAGTGAAGTTTATTTTTTTGAACTTATTAAAAATAATCATCCTTTTGCTTCATCCATTAATGAATGACTGTTCTTATTAAGGTTGGAGTTTTTCAAGGAGTACCATCCCCCTTCCCCATTTGATAAGATAACTGAAGATGTCCATTTCTTTCGAACAAGATTTTAGAATAAGCAGGAAAAGAGGGAGAAGGAACACTCACAAAATTTAATTGTTCAATTTATCAGCCAGTGTTGGACTAGCATTTATTTGTGGCTCCTCTATAATGAAGTATATTTCTCCATGTTTCACTTTAACGTTTCACAGATGTCATCCTTATCTTATGATTTTTCTGACTCAGTTTAATTTCCTGCAACTGTGTTTTCAATATAGTTATTTATGTGACTCCAAAGCTATTTTTCCTAATAGTCTCTGTTTCCAATTGGCCATATTACTTCTCTATAGAGCATATGAGTTCTTATTGAGATTCACTAAATGGCTAAATTCTCTTTACTTTTACTCCTTGGCTTGCAACTTTACTTTGAAGCAGAGGCAGTATTTCCAATGGTCTGGTGAAATAACTTTTCTTCCTGAGGACTTCCATGGATAGTCTAGAACATCTATATCATTGCTTCTACTTTCTGTTCCATTTCCTAGAAAATAAATTTTGCAGCTGACAGATATGAACAGGCAAAATATTTACTTCAACAATGGAGACAGTTGCCAATGATATTTAACACCCATTTCATTGGAAAATGTATTTAAGTCCTTTTAAAGTCAATATTGGGATATTGATACATCTCAGTTTTTATACATTATATAAAAAGGACCTCCTGCATATAAAGAACATGAAATATAAGATATGTTGATAACATGGTATTTAACATTTCAACACAAAGAAGAAATTGTATTTCAGATTCGGATTACTGACAAATGGCTTTCTACTCCTGTGTCTGTAACCCATAACCTGTCCTTTAGACTCTTCTGGTAAAGCTTCCATAGAAATCTCTCTGAACTACAGTATTAGAAATCATAGAATGGTTAGATTAAAATGTTATTTTATTTAACAATGGACAGGATTATAAATATTAAAAAGTACAAGTCTTCCTTTTTCAGTCCATAATAATGTTAAACTGAAGGGTACATTGTAACATATACTTCCATGGAATGTTATTTATATAGAAATAATTATATTCATATCAGTAATATAATCTGATAATCAATGTTATTGTGTCTGAAGGTAATGAAGAAGAAAATATATAGGTGTGTCTTCTTTAAATCAAACAAAGAGCTGAGTTCAAAATGATAAAGCTATACTTCCTAAAAATAGATAAGGCCTAATAATGTATTTATTAGACTTTGGAATTATTTCAGCCTAGATGCCAGTTATTCTTTAATTACTAAGGCTGACAGGTACATCTTAAAAGGATCTGAAAGCATTAAACTGAGTGAAATATGTTAAGAAATTTTATTTTGGTACAGATTAGATTTATTGACAAACATAGGTTATCGAAAACCATTGTCACTTCCTATTAAAAGTGGAGCTGGAACTGATTTTCTTTCTCTGTAACTTACAGCATTAGCAACAGCTAACAACCCCCGTATAGAGATGTATCTATTAACATGTAAATGATCTCTGTTTTGACCAAAACATTTTCAGAAGCTGAGTCTATAGTACATCTGTGCAGATTTCAAAGAAGCTTTTGAAAGAGATTTCTGAAAGGAAAGGAAAGGAAAGGAAAGGAAAGGGGGAAAAGAAAGTAGGAAAATCAGTCTGTTTACATCCCTAATCACAAAGAGTTAGAATCTATAAGCAGAATCAATTATTGATTCAGGAATAAAAAGGAAGTGATTTGGATTCTAAAAATATTCAGAACAGAAGTTTTCAGGTTTGTCCTTGTTGATACAAAGAAAGTCCTTGTTGATACAAAGAATGTTCTCATTGCTGTTATTTTGATATAACAGTGATTGGATGACTCTAGAAGACACAGATAAATGATAAAAAAGTGTTTTAGTGTTCTACGAAATAAAATTGAGGCCGTATTTTTCCTGACTATACTGTGCAGCCATGTATAGTAAATCTCTATTAAATTAGCTGTTGTGTTTTAATGAGTTTCTTCAGTCACTTGGTTTGACATTGGGGTGCATAACTAAAGCTTCAATTTTATCTGTTTATGAATTCTATTTAAATTCAAAGGGCTACTCATTTTTCTCAGCCCCAGCTTCAGTCCCACGAGGTAGATCAGCCCAGGCAATCAGCTCCACAAGAAAGCTAAAATTACTTTATTGTGACTGGTTATAATAACAGAATCAAACTAGTCTGATTGGGCTGAACATTTTCCCTGTTCTTATAATCCAGGCAACAAGGAAGGCATCTCCCCGAATTACTTCCAAATGTTATTTCACTCCTCTAGACCTAAAAAGTGTCTTTTTGCCTAGATAATGGTTCTTGAAATTTTTCATTAAGGTCATCTACAACCGAACACAGGATTTATATTGTGAAGAACATTATTTTTCAATCTATCATTATAGCTTTCTCTTGCAACCCTGCCATTCACACCAGTGTTATTCAGTGTATATTCTTATGCAGAAATATTGAAAACTGAAAAAGGTTCACAAACTTTTAACCATCACTGTATATATCATTTAATTGTATAGCTTAAATTAGTATTGAACTCAGCTGTTCTGGATAACATTGTTCTATCATCAAATGAAGTAAGTTTTAGCTGCCAATCTGGTCAGTTTCAATATACATTATGGGAACATGATTCTGACTCCTGTATTTTCCTACAGGTTCCACATAATTTTTTTTGTGATATTAATAGGTTATGCAAACAGCTTATTTAATCTTCATGCCTTAAGAAGTTAGACAATTTTATATAAACATGATGTATTCCCACATTTTTGAATGTAGTTATATATGGTTATAAATTATAATATTTATGGTTCTCAAGTGGTATTCTGAGAAAGGTCTTCTGCTAAGCATTACAATCCAGTGTTACAAAGTAAATGATGAAAAATAACTGACCTATATCTCCAGTCTGCATTGAATTAATTCAATAAGCACAGCTATTCCTAGTACGGAGATAACTTTTGTACCTGCCTTCCAATAAAAGAGTAAGGAGGTTTTTAAAGGGGGAGGGGGAAAACACCACACCCCAACAAGGACAGCTTTAACTAACCAGCTCATATTTTGATTATTATTATTTTTTAAAAAATAGACAATCAGATCATATTCATGCTTAAAAAAAATCACTGGTTTTACAAAATCATAATAAAACTTAACCAACTTTCATAGCATTATGTTTATTCATGTATTATTTCTTTGTCAAATTGCTTCAATACCCATCACAGTTGCATGTCTCTGGGTGGTTTACAGATAAAACAGTAAAATCATATAAGAACCATAGTTAAAAAAACAAGTTGAAGACCCAATTAAAACAGAGTTAAAAAGAATAACTGCAGAGGTAAAAGGCAGAGGAAATGCTTCAGCCACTAACCATCCCTTGGGTTGAATGGCACTGTTAGACTCTCAAGACAGTCACAGCACCTGGTCTTAACACCTTTCCAGAAGGGTAGGAGAGTGGGGCCAACCTCTGGGGGCAAGTAGTTCCATAGGGTGGGGGTCAGAGCAGAGAAGGCTTTCTTCATTGACCCTACCAGTCAAAATTTCTTAACTGAAGGGAACCATAACATGCCTTCCCTATTTGCCCAAATGAGAAAGGTCAAAGAAATTAGACAAGATGGATCCTCAGATAACCTGCAACCATACTATTAATAGCAGACTGTTCTTGCTTCACTTGCAAAGCTACTATTGGAGAATGATTCAAAAAGTAGAAATTCTAAGTACAGAGCACATTAGAATATAATGGTAGCACATATACTGGAGGTGATATGCATGTTTGGAAATAAATTCCTAGGGTCATCACTGCAGATTAAGACTTATAACTTTATAGACTCTTATTTCTTTATTATTACATTAGTTAGATGCTGATAACTAATGAAGTTATAAAGAACTATTGCAAAATGGCAGACATTGGTCCTTTGTATCAACTAACTGAATGCCTGAAGTAACAGGGCAAGCATTTATCCAGAAGTGCCCTGGGTGAATCAGACCAAAGTCAAATTATCCAGCTTGATGGTTCATGTAATAGCAAGTCAGGTGTATATGAAGAAAGTATTTTTCTCCTGTGGCCACCTCCAATAACATTGCCTTAGGATCTGGCCTTCCATGTATCCATTGTAACTGGATTTCATTAAGGCATGAATGGCAATAGCAAACTAAGTTTTCTGACAACTATTCTTAACTGGAAAAGTTTATTATGTTTACATAATGGTTTCATGTTTAAACTATGTATAGCACACCTTATATTTGTATAAACATCTGTATAAAATCAGATTTTGATTAGGAAATAGCATAGTATGTCTACTGAGGTCAGTTACATTTAGGGATATATTAGGAGAAATAAGCAAAAAGCAAAAATTATGGGTAGGTATGCAAGTTGCATTTAAGCTTGAATATGAAATAATATATGTTAGGAAAAGAAGAACTTAGAAGCTACATGATAAAACTGTGATTTGTTTTGTTTTTTATCTAATTGTAACAGAAAAGGTTTATGTTGATTCTTAATTCTTTAATTGAAAATATTAGTTATTGTTTTATAGAAGTGTATTTCCTACTTTTACATTATTTAGGCTAATTGCTATACCATATCTTATTGTGGTAAATTCCAAAATTCAGCTTGCTTTGGACAAAGAGTACAGTCCTTTATCTCCTGCTTCTATTACTTATGAAATTATCTAGTATGTCTTGCTTAGCTATTTTCCCCTAAAAATAGTGAAAATATTTTATTCTTGTTTGAATGTGCTTAAGCATGTGATCCTCTTGACTGATCTTGTTTGAACTTTAATGCATTTTTTCCATCTGTATGGAAAATAATAAGATTGATAACAAAAGGAGCACTTCAGCGTGCAGCAATTCTCAAATTCATTTTTCAATACATTGGAACAGTGAAATGCATTTGAAATATATCATAAAGATCTATGGAAACAAAAATTAGGTCACACATGGTAGTGAGAATTTTTAACAGTGCCTAATGATATATTTTAGAGAAATATAAAATAAATATTTTTAAGTAATTTCACAATATGTTAGAATGGATTAATAAAGGTAATTCATTTATAAAGGAGGGCTTCTTCTTGTTCTAGAAAGGGTCAAAGGAGAACACATGGCATTTACTCTAAGGACGGTTCATTCACTGGTCTTTTTTTTTTTTTTTTCATTTGGGCTCCTGCCTCCTTGATCTCAAACCTTCATAGGTTTAAAAATTGGTCAGGGTAACCCAGTAATGGATTTTTACAAAGAAATGGAGTTTCATATAGTGTCAACAAGACGAAATAAAAGTGATTTACGCTATGCTCAATTTAACCTTGGAACTAATGAGTAGCAGACAAGAAACTTATAAACAAGAAACCTAGAATGTGCGTAAATGGAGGAATTGTGCAGGCAAGGTCTCCAAGATCTATAAAGCAAGCTACCAGCAGAAGATATTCAAATTGAAATGGTGCAGAAGAGTTCATGATGTGCACATAGAGGTCTGTTCTTATCTACATTGCTAAGGCATTAATGGCTATTTGTTGCTGCAGAAAGGTGGGGAAAACCTGAAGGGAAGTATAATTCAGGTATCAACAAAAACAGCTGAACAATCTTTAGAAGGAAGTAATTAGGAAGGAGAGAGTGGTTAAAAAATAGGTTTGTGAGCTTTGTTTCAGGCTGGGATTAGCAGCAGATTTTGTTTTAAGAGCCATGGTCATACAAAACTTACATAAAGGACATGGTATCCACATATTTCAATCTCATGTGATTGGACATTAATATTCCCAGGTCAAAGAACAGTGATCTACTTTTAGTCTTGATTGGTACAAATTATGGTCTTATTTTCCAAACTCTTCTTCCTTTTTTTCTTATTTCTTTCCAGACCATCTAGATCAGGGGTGTCAAACTGGTGGCCCGCCGGCTGGATGTGTCATGCACAGGCCACATTTACCCCAGCTCCATGAGGGGGGGGGAAACAACACAATATGTCACATGACAGCAACGTGACACCACGAGTTTGACATCCATGGTCTAGATGGTAAGATTTATTCTTATCATCCAGGGAGTTTATCTGGATTAAAACATTTAAGCTTTTATTTTTACTAGTGCAAATTCTGCTGCGCTGGTTGACATACATTATGTCTTCTAATGGAGTTCTGTTAAAAAGAAGACTTGAAAACGAGCTGTAACAATTTTGTTATAAATTCACACAAAAGCTAGAAGGAAATGGTTCTTCTGCATATATCAGACTTGATGATTATGTGATTTCTTAAGGAATATTTTAAACAAAAAGGTTTTTTTTGCTTTCACTGTGTTCTCTCAGCCAGCCCAGCACAAAACAGAGTCCTTTCAAATGCACATCCATTTTCAAATATCACTTTAGCAAGAAATCCCTTTAAATCTGATGATCAAAACTTACATTCCATTTTTGCATAAAACATTTGAGAATGGAATTACTACAAAGAGTTGAATGGTATTGGACATGTGTTCAGAGCATTACTGCTGTAATTTATGCCTGCTGAAAGCATTCCGGTAATATCCCAGTCCTTTCTGCAGTTTGCTTATCATGCTCCTGTAAACTTTGTCTGCTTTTGCAGTCTTCTTTTACTAAAAGGCTTAGAAATTGACTAGGGAAAGCAGGAGTGGTAGCAACTGCTTTGAATACTTGCATAAATATATTTCATATTACAGAAACAGTATTTATCCAATTATATATTTCTAAGGCAAAAGTAGGAGATACAAATTCTAGATTTCTGTGTAGCCCATAAACTTTTCCTTTAAAATGCCCAGATTTAATTATCAAACCATGGTCACCCAAGTATTTAAAATATGACATATTTCCAGCTGCTTTAGTGGGAAATACAGAAAAATTGTCTTGTACAACAACATATTTTATTATGGCCACTAGCCAATCAAGCTGTCTTGTCAATATTAAAATAAAATGAACTTATTTGTAAACTTTGCAGAGAATTTTTACTCTTCAATATGTCTGCAGTATGTTCAAACCTAGGTCATTTATGATCCTTGAGTAGCTTTATTGCTAAAATATTTTATATGCTATACATGGTCTCTCATGATATACATCTTTCTGAAAATACAATATTTGAACATCAGTGAATGGACTTTGATGCATAAACTGTATGTTTCCATAAACGACAACATTCTCAAGGATATTAATGACTTTCCCCATTCAAAGTGGTATTCAAAGTAGGACAAATTTTTAAACCAATAGTCAGCTGGATAAACACTTTTCAAAGTCTAAAATACTTTGCTTTATAAATGTTCTCTTTTTGTACCCAAAGATGCCCAGATTCCTATGTAAAAATAATAATTTTGGGAAAGCACAAAGACTATGTAAGCCTATATGCTTTCCTGAAATTATTCTTTTTCAAAGTTCAGATATATGTCTATGCTCCCCGTCAATGTTTGTTAACCTACTAAGAGCATTCTCTGGTGCTCTTTGCTCTTAACAGCAGAAAACCAATGACCCAATGGACCTTGATCACATTAATAAAACAATTAATGGATCTTTTCATTTTTTTGGTGTATTTTAGATGTCGTTTTTCACTAAAAACAATGAAAATAAGATAAAATACCTTCTTCCAATCTAGAAACAACATGAAAACAAATCCATGGATGCCATCCCATAAAAAAGTACTCCTGCTTAACCATGTGTTGGTTGCTTTTTTATAAGTTCTTGAATATGGAATAAGAGCATCTGAAATTTTTCATTTCTGGGTTGTGGAACATATACATATGTTTGTTTGTTTATGTATTTTACAGTTTTTATAGCCTATCTATCTCAAAAGCCCTGAAGAGGTTACATGAAAACAATAGAAGCACAAATAAAAAAAAATATCAAAATTATAAAAAGCAATGAGGGAAGGACCTTTGTGGGCTCGGAGTGTAAAGAATGTCAAGAATGGGAACTAATACAAAGGATGCCAGAAGTCTTGTTCATGTCCCTTCATTTAAAACAGAGAATAGACTTTTAACAAGCTTTCTTAGAGATTAGCCATAAATATTTGAGCCCAGTGAAAAAAACTTCAAGGAGTGTAAGTGGAACAAGAAATGGGGATAATTTCTGATCTGCGTGTGATCTACTGTAAGATTTTTTCAAGTTGTCATACAACTTATGGAATAAATTATAGACTAATAGATGATATAAACTTCTATACATGTATGTTATCTCAATGGCCATTTTGCAACAGCATAAAATTATATACCATATGCAAAAATTTCAGCAACATCTATTCCCCTTTTTCCTTATTTTTCTGCTTCTCAACTGCTCAAGAAAAGTTGTATGTTAAATTGGTGTTTGTTTGTTTTCGGAGAAGTGCTTAAAAAGTTTTTGCATTCTGGTGCTTAACAGCTGTATTAAATTGTAACTTCCATACCAGCCAGTTAGCTCAACCCTACACATCTGGAGAACATTTGGTTGGATAGGCTTGCTTAAGCTCCCATGTATTCCTTTGGATAAGTTTGGTTCAGTGAACACAGTTTGGTTTCATTTCCTCTGCTTTCAAAGCAGAATACTTTGCCAGGAAGCTTTGCAAATGCAAAGCCTACAGAGGAAAACTGAGAAACCCAATAAACCCTTTGTTCCCCAGTGCTTAAAAAAATATTAACAACAGTGGAAAAAGAACTCAGTGTAGACTTTTCACAGATTAAAACATCTGGGAAAAAATGCTTTCAGTTTAATTATGAGTTGTTATCTAAGAAAAGTTAAAGAACTAGTTAGTCTTGACTGAATAACCTGGGTTTGTGAAGCCATTTTTTTTCCGTTTGTGTGTGGGGAGGGAGGTTGGCTGGTTTTGTTTTTTTTTATATAGATATGTTTTTGCAGTTTATTCTCTCTGTAACTGCAAAGGAGAAAAATGTATCGACCATATTGTACTTTTATCTCTTGCAAAAGAACAGGTCTTGCCTAGGTTTTGGTGTTTTTTGTCCCTTTTATATTATGCTGCCAACTTCTCTACAATGAAACCAATAACATAGAATGAAACATAAATAAGTACCAAGCCAGAATGAATATAAGAGATGGTCATTTAGGGAAGTAATATAAGTCTAGCACCCTGGTGACATTTCTTCAAATGGTTCTGTGTGTGAAGTGTCTGCTTTCGGAAATGACATCGGACAGCTGTTCACTGGAATCTCTCCGTCTCTCCTGAGCACTTTCCTCATTGTGGTTAATATTTTTAAGCCCTAGGGAGTAAAGACCTTATTAGGTTTCTCAGCATTCCTCTGTTGGGTTTGCATTTGAGTGTTTCATTGGGCCATGCTGCCTATCAGCATGTGTTCAGAGAATCCCAGCATTGCACAACCATGGCTTCTGTGGTTGGAATGTTCCATGTCAAAGAATTGATAAAACCTGTCATTATCAGACACCAGGAGGGCTCTATTAGACCCTTCATGCAGATGGTTTCAAGAAATTAGATGTTCTGTGGGATGCTGGAATTAATGACAATGGTATGTTGATGTCTGAGTTCTAATGTAACAAATGCAACCTTTTTTGTTCTTATCTGATTATACCCAACATGGAATGGAGAAGATCACACCCAATGTGGAAGGTCACACCCAATAGTATCTGCCATATGGAATGTCACCATAATAAGAATGTCAGTTTTGGATCATCATTGCTTGATGTACTTGTAAAGCAGATTATCTTGGTTCAGAATCATCATTTACTATGAGCCTTAAACTATACATGCAGTCTAAACATGGATTTACAAGTGAAATCCTTTGATATCTGTAGAATTTATAGCCAGGCAAATTTACTTAAGAGTGCAACTTAAAACATTTTAAATAAAATTGCTTAAAGCTTAAAATGTCATGTTGATAACCAAAGATCCAAATCATAACTGATGAAAATGACATCCATACTGCTAAATATTTAAAAAAGAATTTATTCACTATGTGCTAGTACTGGTTTTCAGAAATATGCAACCTAGAATTATGCCATATCCTATTTCATAGTTACCAGCTAATAAGACATTTATGATGTCAATGTTTATGGGGAATTCATAAATTTAAAAAAGTACTTTGAAAAATGTCTCATATTCTTCCTGTCCATTTTCATTTAATAGAAAATATATAACTTTCCCCCCTTTTTCAAAGAAAATTATAATGAAATGTACATGCATGAGATGAAGTTTTTTTTTTTTAAATTACTTTAGTTAAAGATGGTCAAAGAGTTTATGGTCATATCCTGTCTTTCATGACTGTGTCACTTGTCCAATGGACTAGAACTTCCCTGGTACTTTTTTCTTTTTCTTAAAACAAAGGGAAGTCATCAGAAAGAATTGTTTTCATGGGGCTTTTTCAGATCCAAAATTAGGAGAAGCCAAGGAAGCTGCATTGTGATGGAAATAAGTTCCATAAAAAGAAGCAAAACCAGCATCCCCAGACTCCTCTCAACAATAACAGAAATCTCAAAAGCACCATAAAAATAATTCAGAAGTACTTTGACTAGTTTGAAGTAGTAAAAAAAGAATATCTTTTGAGCAATTGGAAAACAGATTTCATCACAGTATTAGATGAATACATTCTGGATAGTTATCTATCATAGTATAATTGCATTCTATCCAAAATAATTTCCTATTGCAAAATAGTCAAGATGAAATTGGCCTAGAAAAAAGGTTGAAGCTGAGCAAAATGTCCTTCTATTAAGAGTGATGGCATGCTATATGCTCTGGACTCAGCAGTTTCACCTTAAGGATAATCTTCTCTATATATATCACCATGACATCATTCTATTGATTATAGCCATGTCACCTCTTATGGCTGAGATCAACTATGTGGTTATTTACAGGATGTTAGAGGGATCCATTTTTCTTTTCACAAAATTAAAGCATGTCAGAAATATAGTGTAAGCAGGTGTTCAGCAAGCAAGTAGAACACGTACCTAAAATACCTTTTCAGTCCAAATATGAAACAGAAAAGTGCAATATTCTACAATTTCTACACAGAAATTATAACTTTTAGTTTACTTTCAGGCTAACACATCAAAATGGTGACAGTGTGTGCAAGGACTCTCTTAAAGATAGCAATTCTGTTTGAAATCAAAACATGAGGTCAGGTATGATAATAAATCATCTCAAATGCATAAGGTTTTCTATTGTTTAAATTAATCTCAAACATTACTGGGACAGTTAGATTTGCAGGTTCTATTGCATTGATATATTAGAGGGCAGGATGATTGGTAGTTGAGAGCAATTTGCACTCAAAGATATAGGCATCTGCAGCAATCTGCAGATGACAAAACATGTTGTAGCAGGATAATACAAGCTATCCCTCTTGTTCACTTATTTTATTTAGATATCACCTGACACTAGACTAATTCTGCACAGGTCATAGTATGAAAACACAATGGGGAAAAAAACAAACTAAATAGAAATCTGGAAACAAGGCACAAATCCAGCCAACAACATAGAACATGAACTGCACCATACATCTAGAAAGGAAGTCTAGCCACCCTGATGCAGAAACTAGGATACATTTGTTACCAATACGAAAAAGAACAGGATTTGCATGATGAAGTATGTTTTAAAATATTCTCCCTTGGCTTCCACTTTGGTACCCGTGTCATAAGAAAACATTGAAAGAATAGCTTGAACACTGTATATTACTGTATATTATTAATATCTTGTTTAATGTACTATTCTCCTCCCAACCAAAGGATATTGCAACAGGTTGACCACATGGTAAAAAGTTTAGGGCAGCATATATATTTTGAATGAATGAATGAATGAGCAAACCTACATAGTGTGTGCTGATAGCTATGAAGTGGATTAGGTAGGGAGATGATGACTTGGACCACAAATCATGCTAATTTTTTATTGGTTGTGTAAATATATTGCCAATGTTTATATGTTATGCTGCATCTTATTAGGTAAGGGGGCTGATAACCAAAAAACATTAAGTTTTGGCAAACCTTTTTAAAAACCTTTTCCTGCACAAGAACTTTCTGCTATTCTTACTCACTTTTATAGCATGTAAAAATTTTGGAGCCATTTTTTGAGCTGATCTTTCTAGAGGTGATAATGTCCAGTGGAGGAAATTTTCCTTCTTCTGGGATGAAAATGAAGTATGGGGAACCAAGGAAGCGGTAGATTGCCAGACCATTGATAGAAAAACAAAGACAGAATATTTGCCAAAACTCCTTTTGGCTATTAAGGAGCATTATACTCCACTCACAAAAAATATCATCAACATTCTATTTTCTTCTGAAATATCTAAAGGTCAAATTATATTTTATGAAATGGAATGTATATGGTATGAAAAAAATGCTGTAGAATTTTTTCAATGGGGGTGAATTCAGCCTATGAGGGGGGCAAGGTCATCTTGGTATTATGGCTGAGTCAGAATTGAGAGATATGCTCCTCCATAGCTATTGTGCTATCAATCTTTTTGCCCAGCTACTTAGCAAACGATTGTAAAAAATGTCATTGGAAATGATCCATGCAACATTTTCTCATCTACAGTGATTAGGAAATAGTTCCCAATTATTCCTGTGGAGGAGGAATATGCCTGGCAAATACTATTTTAATAGAGAGCTAATGTGGATTCTTCAGTCATTATTCTTTCCTTTACATTTCACTGTAGAAATAATGCTGAAAATTTCCTATAAAGGGACAATATGATTTCACACCCAGACCCATATTATTTTCCTGTAAATCAGACACATAATACATAGTTATCGCTCTCACTTTGGTGCTGAAAGTATTGATATATTAGGGGTGTAGGATGCTTACAGATGCTATTAAGGCTGCTTAAATTTGAAGATTTTGCCCATGGTAAGCATTTTAAAAAACACACACATTATTTACATGTAGCCCTATTGGTAGTACTGAGAGTAGCCTAATCAGAATTGTCACTAAGGCCCATTTTCTTTTCCATCTTCAGTTTTTTTTTGTAGTATTAACTTGTAAGCATTATATTAGTGCTTAAAATCAAGTAGTTCAGCTATTTCTATGCAAAATTATAACTTTTTCTGAGGCATACATTTTATTATAAAAATGCAGATTCATAAGGCAGACTAGACTTTGTTGTTGACTATTCTCCATAAGACGTTTCTAGAGTACACAACTACCTCTGCAGCTTCAGCTTCTTTCAAATGGAGCAAGTAATGATAGAAGAAAGTTGTTTAAGTGGATTCAAAATTACTCAGTGTACATTTCAAATGGGAATGCTAAATATTTGTGTTCAATGAATGTAAGTGTACTTCAAAAAAATTATTTATTTTAGGAAGCTGAGGCACATGGATGTACACCCATGTATATTCCTTCCTCTTCCTATTTTCCCTACAATAACACCCCAGTGAGGTGTTGTTGGATTGAGAGAGAATGACTAGCTAAAAGTCACATGTTCATGTCTAAGGCGGAACTAAGGTAGAACTCATGGTTTCCCATATTCTAGCCTGACAATTTAAACATTAGACTAATCTGGATCATTACATTTTAATTTGAGAATTGATATTATAATGTAGGGGGCATGATGGCTCAGCAGTTAAAGGTGCTGAGCTTGTCAGCTTTCCAGCTGACAGCACATGTTTGAGATCCAAGTACTGTGCAATGGGGTGAGTTCTCATTATTTGTCCAAGCTCCTGCCCACTTAGCAATTTGAAAGAATGCAAACGCAAGGAGATAAATAGGTACCACTTTGTTGGGAAGTTAACAGAGTTCCATGTGCCTCGGCATATACTCATGCTGGTCACATAACCAGAGAAATATCTTCGGACAATATTGTCTCCTTCAGCTAAGAAACAGAGATCACACCGCCCCCTAGAATTTGAAATGACTGGACAGGGATAACCTTTACCTTTATTATGACGCAACGTATTTTTGAATGTTTCTTCTAAACTGCAAATATTAGAATGCTTATCACATAACTATTTTTCCAGCTTTTATTTTCACTATACTGATAAAGAAGTATGCAATTCATGTGATAGACCAGTTTAGTGTAATCAGTTATTCAGGAATTTAAGTTTACCCTTAGTTCTCTTGTAAATCAACACACACATTCTATGTCATCATTAAGACTCTTAAAATGGCTTAACTGATGGTATTTGGTTTGATCTTAATGCATGGTATGTTTCCAACTTACAACAATCCTGTAAAGAAAGAAATATTGTAACTAATTCAAAATCATCTAATGAGCTTTGTGGTTGAATAGGACTGAATGATTTTCCCATCATAGGCCAATCATTGCAGATCCACAGAATCAGATTAACCATTTTAAGAGTCTCTATGATGACACAATTTGTGGCATTAATATATGCACATGTGACTCCTATCCATAAAATGAATACATTTTTAAGTACACTTGCCTTCATTTAACACATATATTTATCATTCCCATTTGAAATGTACACTGAGTAATCTGGAAAAATCTCCGGCTTTTAAAGATGGAATTTTAAGAAAACATTTGGAAGATAGAAAGATGGTACACGAACTGTTAACAGAGAAGTTATTAATAAAGAACATGCCTTGTATATAGAAGGGTCTATGCGCAAACCACAGTATCTGGCGCTTAGACAAGGAAATACTCCAGCTAAAATTCTGACAAGGAATTGTTAATTAGCACCAGAATTACTGAGGTAGCTAGACCAGTTTATGACTCAGTTTTAAGATGATTTTTTCAAGGTTTTTTTGTTTTTGAAGAAGGTACTTAATTATCACCTGGCATCTGTCAATTCATACTGGAAAATATTGCCCATATTATTTTAAACAAATTGATTATTATTATTTTTGTTCAACTGAAAAAGTGGAAAAATGATAAGATTAAGTTGACCAAGTGATGTTGGGTGAAATTTTGCAGATGGTCCAGGTCCAGGGGACAACACAGGTCTTTCTCTCTTACTTATTTTTCCCTGAAAATGCTCTCCAGAAAATTCCCTATAATGGGCAATCTAATTTAGGAGACACACAAGTGTTGGGAACATATCCCTTCATCTTAAAACAACTGCAGGTTATAAAATAGGGAGAGGGGGCTGGTTTAAGTGAATGCTTTTCATGTAATATTTAACCCTGCTTGATACAAAAAAGTTTGAGATTTTTTTTTTCTGAAGAATACAGTGCTATAAGTCTTGTGATTCTTTTTTTTTCTGAGTACAAAACTGAACATTGTTTTGTTTGTGTCAAATAACAACTCGCACTGGACTCCTTGCCTTTTTGATTTTGTATTCTCAAATATGCTTTAAACTAAGATCATGAAGTGAAAATAGTTGTTTTGCCAAACAACCATTAGCAAAAATTGTATTTCCAACAATGTCTCAAGTCCTATATAAATGCCAAAGACAATCTTAGAAAATAAAATGGTGCATTTTATTTTCTAAGTTCCAGCCCAGTGTTTTGTTTGAAATTGTGCCCAGTACCTAACAAGAAAAGAAATTAGAATAAAATAAATAAACATGGGTTGGCAGAAAGTAAAGTAGAATGGAATAGAGTGACTTAAAGACATTAATGTGACTGGTTTGTCTTCCAGTAAAGGCATATTTTGAGATTCCTGTCCATTCAAGCAGCCAGTTTTTTTTAAAGTGTTTATGAGATGTCCTCAGAATTCCAAACATGGCCTGAGAAGGTTGGAAAACTCACATATATTTCATGAAGGGTTGAAGTGAACATGGCAGCAGACTTAAGAACTAGACCGTGTCTTCATTATGTTAATTCATTGTGATAAATAAGGCTTCAATAACTTTTTTAGTCTGTTCCTGTATGTCCTTTTGCAGAGAAAGTTGATTCTACCCCTGTTATTGCCATATCACAATTCCAACTCTTATGTTCCCACCATAGTTGTATGCATTTATATTAGACATATTTAATGCCTGCTGAGAATTACACTCAGGTAAGTCTCAGGGTTATATGTGGCAGAGAAGAAGTCCTATCACCCCTCCCCCCAGCTGCTAGGTAATTGTGTTTCTAACTTTGGTGTGTGTGTGTGTGTGTGTGTGTGTGTGTGTGTGTGTGTGTGTGTGTGAGACA
>JANHFL010009639.1:10847-21050 GCA_032468155.1 Oxyrhabdium leporinum | reverse complement strand
CCTTCCTTCCTTCCTGTCACTGTTGAGCTGGACAATTTGCTGGATTGAATGACATCCTTATCAAGCCGGAGTTTGATTGGCTGTTAGCAATATGTCTGATGGACCATAATACTGATGCAAAGATGAAGTAGAAATCTTAGTATATTACACTATATATCTAAAAAAAAAGATTTTGGAAAAGTAGAATTTGAGATGTTGAGAATTTCACTTGACATTGTATGGTAAAGATATTTCTAAAATCTGAAACAGACTTATGTCCATATAAAGTGAAAGTTGAAATCTTAAAATGAGAGCAGACAAGTTAGGGGACAGATAGAGTAGCCAAGCTGCATTCTTGAAACTGAGTTGATCAGACAGATTTTCCTCTGTTTTAGCCACCAATTGATGGTGCCATAAGCAAGAGAACTGAAGGAAGAGCATAATAATAGAAGAATGTTATCTAATGTGATCAATTATTAGTGGATGAGATTATACATAATTCATCTATATGCATGCTGGCTGGGAAATTCTGGAAGTTGAAAACCTCAGATCTTTAAACTGTCAGGGTTAACAAAGATTGCTTTAGATGATTTCCAAGCGTGCTTTCACCTGTTGTTACATTATATGATTCTACAAAAGAACCCTACATAGAAGAGTAAAGAAATAATATACAGAAAAGAAAAGAAATTGTAAACACAGAAACAAATTCTGCGCAATGTTCCTAACAGTGTCACACTAAAGTTGTCAACTTCAGTTGAAACCAATCCTGTAATTATTCTTCTCCCCAATAAGCTACTCTCCAAAAGTGTGAAGGGAATACACAGGCATACTGTACATGATCAAAAGTATGGCACACCATTTCTAAAATTAAAAAAAAAATAGATCCCAATCTGCCAGTATAAACAATTCTGTTTCACATCCACAAAAACAACTTTTACAATCATAATAATGTTTCTCCTGGATGATCCTGTTTATTATATTATAGCCACTAGAATACTGGATCACTGGATTGTAGCGATCACTGTCCTCAAAAAGTTTAGATATTTCTTCTGCTTTTAAATTAGTAACATTCTGAGTGCTAGAGCAATGTTACAGTCAGTTTTGTATTGGAACACCATTGCTAATTAGCTGAATGACTTCTATAAGAAAAGTTGCTGTATACCAAACCAGGGTGAATGCAAGAAATGGTCATTTAAAAAGATATAAAAAGAAAAGTTGGTTTTTGAGCCTTTATCTGTATACATTTTGATGCTTTAACTTTGCATGTGGAAATTAACATTTCACAAGTATTTTGTATTTGTGTGTCTACTTGTATGTATGTGGGTGTGAATCTGTGTACACATATATACAAACATACATAGCTGAATGCATGTAAAGTATATATGTCCATTAAGATCTGCCTATAGAAAAGAAAGTGATTGGTAATTGATTTCTTCTGGCATGGAAAGTAGACAGGGCAAAGCAGTCCAAGAAGACCAGTGGGGGGCTGCAGTTGTTATCTATCTGAATTAAACATCTGGCAAGTTGCCACATTCCAGACAGAATTTCCTTAGAAATTCTAGATTTGGCTTAGAGTCTAGTCCAGGGGTGTCAAACTGGCAGCTCACGGGCCATATGTGTCATGCGCAGGCCACACCCACCCCTGCTCTGCAAAGGCAAAAAAGTTGTGGTAGTCATGTGATGTCACGTGACATGATTGAGTTTGACACCCATGGTCTAGCAAGTATCATCATGAGACAGAAGCAACTCAAGGACATAGTATGTACATGCCATTAGCACCAATCCATCACTATCCTCCCAAACTTTTTCACTTCCAACTATCTTAGTTAAAAAGCAACCTAAACTTGAAATTGCATTTCCTAAACATTGTATTTTGAGTTACTGTACTGTGTCTGCTTTTCATGCATTTGTGATTAATGGCTTTAGATATCTAGGATTCTTTTTTTTTCAAGCCAAACCTTCATTCCTCAATACGAATATTCTAATGAAACAGTTGGCCTTGCATCATAGTTGGGACACTGACAGCAAAATTAAATATGTCACCTTCATTTTCCTATTCAATATTCACACCGAGAAAACTGATTATTTGACATTTTATGGCAGAATTCTGGAAAATAGCTGCATTAGGTTTAAACTTTCTAGCTGAAGATATTGACATATCCAGCTTCATACCTGCATTCCTGTATTTTATCCATGAGGTAAATAACTATGTTGGTTATTAGCATGTTTACGCATGAGGTCTATTTTATAGACAAAAGATTGGAAAAACACCAGGCTCATAGGGACTAATTTCTTGCTTGAAAGCTTGTGATGATCAATGGCCCCCATCTTCAGCTGGATCTTTAATAAATCACTGGAGATGTGTTATGCCCCTTCTTGCTTCAAATGCTCTACCATCATCCTGGTTCCTAAGAAACCCTCTATCAGGGAGATGAATGGATGCATGGTTGCTCTGACATCTGTAGTTATGAAGACTTTTGAGAGGTTAGTGTGACCCACCTGAAAGTCACCATTTACTATCAAATCCAAATAATATGGATTTACTATCAGACCCCTTACAGTGTGTCTACCAAACAGTTTGGTAGATGATGCTGTCAATGTGGCACTGCACTACATCTTGCAACATATTGAATCCCTGGAGACCTATGCATGGGTCCTTTTCATAGACTTCATCTCAGCATTCAATAGCATCATTCCAGAAATTCTTCACGCTTAACTGATTCAGATTGTTGTGCCTGTCCATACTTGTAGGTAGATTATTAACTTTTTGACAGATAGGAAGCAATAGGTGAAGCTAGGGAAAATTACACCTAGTACCCAGGCAATTAGCACAGATTCCCCTCAGATCTGTGTGGTCTCTCCATGCTCTCTATACCAAAACTGCATCTCTATGAATCCCTTTGTTAAAATACTAAAATTTGCAGTTAATACAATAGTCATTGGCTTCATTCAAGACAGTGATCTCGTATAGACAGGAGGTTGAGCAACTGGCCCTCTGGTACAGTTGGAACAATATGGAGCTGAATATGCTTAAAATTGTAGAGTTGAGAGTGGATCTTAGGAGAAGCCTTTTTATTCTATCACCTCAACAGCACAATATCAGCAGTAGAATTCTTCACGTTTTTGGGTTCTAAAATCTGTCAGGACTTGAAATGGATACCTAACATTAGAACCGTCATTGAAAAAGCACAACAAAGAATCTTCTGTCAATATTTTTACAGGGGAATTATTGAATCTATCACTTGTACTTCTTTAATTGTTTGGTTTGATAGAACAACCAAACAGGACAGGTACAGACTCCAACTGATAGGACTGCAGAAAAAGCAATTGCAACCAGCCTGCCTTCCATAGAAGACCTGTATATTGTGCAGGTCAAAAGAAGAGCTGAGAAAATATCTGTAGACCACTCACATCCTAGACATAAACTTTTCAATTCCTCCCCTTGGGATACCACTATAGGGAATTGCATGCAAAAACAACTAAATACAGGGACAGTTTTGTCTCTGCTGAACACCTAATGCCCACAGTACTATTTAATGTCTATATATATTTACCGATGTAGAATGGCTGTAGTATTATTATTATCCTTCTTATTATCTTCTTTACTATCCCCTCTTACTGAGATGATGATGGTGATGATGATGATGATGATGATGATAATGATGATGATTCTGTTGCTTTGCATGTATACTGGAGCTTCTGCATTAGAGACAAATTCCTTGTGTGTCTAATCACACTTGTCCAAACAACGTACTCTATTCTATTCCATATTATAGTATTGTGTTAAGCTACACTTTTTGAATGTGTTTGTTTTAATAATAGTCCTATAAATACCATGACCCACCCCCACCCCCATACTAGCTTCTCTTCAGCATTAAAACCTGGATATACAGAGGTGAAACAAGATAACAGATTATGTATAAAAATATGGCAGGGTATCTGTGGTCATCCTATCACACTACCTTTCTTGAAGATATCATTAACTTTCCTGTACTTCTTCTAGAAGTGAAGAACAGATGTGCTGTCAATATCTACATTGTATTGCACAGGAAAGCTAGCCTAATGTAACCATTTCAAAGAGATTGTTAAAATGGCGTAAAAGCATTCCAGATAGAAATGCTTTTGATATCATCCATGTTTATTTTCATGGAGTCATTGAAGTTTCTGAAAAAGTTGCAGCCATGAGGTGGCAAGTGGCAACAAAGACTTAAAGTCCATGTGCTGGGCTGTGACCTGCCTAGGTTAACATTTCCTGATAATTAATGGACTTTTTAGACATGTACAGAATGGAAAGAACTGTCAGTAAGATTACTCATAAATGCCATCAAATAAAGGAATAATTATAGTCTATGGATGTGAGCAGCAAAATGTTACATCAGACAGCTTATGAAAACAGAAACACTTCATGATTTCATTGAAGAGGAATGCTAATGCAGCAGATTGTCAGACTAATCTAAACTGCTCTTTTAAAAAAACTTTTCCATGTGATAATAGAGACCAAAAGTTACATTCGGCCAGCCTCAGCTTTTGAGAGGCATTTCCAATTTCACAGTGAGGAAACCTTTCCTGATTTTCCTCCCAAAAGAATATACTTGAACATAGTCTCTGACAAAACATATATCTTCCATTTTCCTTTCCATCTCTAAAAGTTTATCAAATGTTGACAAAACATTTGTCAAATGTTAACTACAATTTTCAGTTAATTGACTAAAAAGAGGTTTTGAACATTCAGACATCCACAAAGGCACTCTTGTGGCCTCAATGCTCTTTCAGTGAAATTATAAGTCTTTTTCCCCCTGACATGAATATTTTTTTCAGTTTTTGCAGCGCTCTATTTTTAGAACAAAAAAACCCCATCTTGCTTCTTTGCTATTTCCATGGGAACCCTCTGCATCAACTTTAGTATATATTCTTTGTTAATGTGGCTTTCATTTGAACTGAAACTATATACTGTGCTTCAGAAAAATAATTGTATAATCTCAGCATTTTGATAGTACTTGGTCTTATTTGAAATCCAGGCAATTATGTGCCTTCACCACAATGTCTACAATTTCTAATTATAGCAACCTATCCTGATTTGAAGAATCACCACCAGAAAAAAAAAGGGATTTGTATAGGTGTATTTTGATGTTCATGTTTTTTTTAAAAAAGATCATAAATGACTATGAATACAAAACATCTTTGGTGGAGGGCTTCTGGCTGTACTTCCAGTGGTGTTGGAAGTGAGGACCGTAAGCTTTGAGGCCCCACTCCAAGCTCCTTCCTTCGGAGGGCTCTAGGGGTGGTGAAGCAAAGGGAGCAACCTTGCAGGTAGAGGAGAGCTGCATCTCTCTGCCATGATTCAGAAAATCCACCTCGTCTGAAGACGAGGAGCAGCGGCAGTCAATATGGCTGCCATGAAGCTGGGGACAGCCAAAACACCTAAGAAAGTGCAGGAGTGAAGAGAAAAGTGAACAGCGATTGTTTCTGGGTGAGATGATTCTACTTTTCCTTAAAAATTATCTCAAGGAAAAGAAAAAAAATCCTAGAGAACAGATTCTAAAATATAAACATTTAAGCGGTGAAAGAAAATACTTTTGATAAAGAGATTTATGCTGAAAAACAAATCGAGAGCGCCATCTATTGACAAATGAAAAAGTGACTCATAGACTCCTGGAAATTTACAGAGGAGGAAAGGAGTTTAAACTAAAAGATTAAAACCATAAAGCAGACTTAAAGAACTTGGAAAATACCTTGGATTATTAGAATATTTAGTAAAGGCTGGAACTGGCTCATCAAAATAATTGACTTGGTTTTGAAAGAAATGGATTTGGATTGAAATTAATATCTGCTGGAAAAAAGGCAGCATGGAAATTTGAGAGGAGAGTGCCATCTACTAATGATTGGAAAATAAACCATACTTCTACAATTTTGGACCTTTTCTGAACTAGATTGAGATTATATTCTTTATTCCACTTTTATCACTATTATGATTGGAGTTGAAGGAACAACTGTTAAAATGAGAGGACTTCTTAATGAGATGACTTTGTTGTTCCAAAATATTAATGATTCAATTGATGGTAGAGATGAGAAAATGGAAAACATTTTGCAAAGAACAATGAATAAAGATCAAATTGCCCATGAACTGGTGGAAACAACAGAAAGATTAGATGAAATGGATTACTCAAGCCAGCAAACTGAATACGAACAGAGAAAAAATATGGATCGGAAAAATCAGCAAATGAAGCAAAAGCTCGACAAAGAGAAAGTCCAGATAAATGGCAAGCAAAAGGAGTGGAAAGAACAGATGAATTGGCCACATCAACAAACAAATCAAGGACTGGAGCAAAAAATAGGACTGACAAACCAGCTGATAAAGGAAGAAAGACTGAAGAAAATAAAACAGACAGATTGACAATTGGAGAGACAGGAAGATACTTTTGATAAGGAGATTGGGAGAATTGGCAGTATAAGATTGTATTGGGAGAAATATTTAGATTGAACAAGAATGATATAGATGAAGACAGAGATAAAGATGAGGAGTGTGGGAGGCAGATAAAAAATGGATAAGAATTGAAGCATTACAGAGGATAAGAGATGATGGATAGAAAGAATTGCCCTTTAAATTGTAATGTAGCTTGATTGTAAGTTGAAAGAGGCAAAAATAAAATTACATAGGGGAAATATTAGAATATGAATTGGTAAAGAATAAATAAAAATAATAGAAAGATTAGAAGTTTACAGATGTTAGATTTTTTTTGTTTAGGTATGTTTAAACAATGAGGATTACTTAAATTTGATAAATGTGATAGATTACTAATACTGTTACTATGAATTGGATTATATGAATGATACCCAGAATCAACTATGTTCACACACAATATGGATGCATATTTGGAAAAAAACAATAAAAAATATAAAGAGAGAGAGAAAGAAAATAACAAAACTAAAAGCTTTTTCTGTATCGGAGCAGTGAAGTTGGGGCAGATGGAGAGGAGGTGACAAGGGGGAAATTAAAGAAATGATATATATTTCTTTGAAAATTATTCCTACATTACTTTATTAAGCAACTCTTCTGAATCTATTCTGATATCAGAAGCAAGCCAAAGGCAGAATAAATTGCCAATAAATTCTGTACATGTAGCAGACTCATGAAGAAATACAGTTTATGTTCTACAAGCTGGAGTGTTTTGAAGGCTGTTACTATCTGAATACTAATAAATTAGTAATAGAAAGCTACGCCTGACTTCTGCACTGGGTTTTGAAAGTAAACTTTTTAAAGCTGTATAATTAAGAAATGCAGAGAAGATGGATTAAAAGTACAATTTTAAAAAGTTTTTTTATATAAAAAAACAATAAATGAAAAATTACACTATCCTTGAGGAAACAATCCAAAACTAAATATGCTATAAGATAATATTTACAAATATTTACCTCTTCTGGATGAAACAAGCAGAGATTTAGCAAGATATTAGCCACAATCATTGCTGTGACGTCCCTGTTGATGGTGCCATTTTTTAAACAATAACCGTTTCGTCCCAAAAGGTCCATTTACAAAGCCTGAGAAATGTCAAGGCCAAGCAGACTTCCAGTGAGGTCACACTCAAAACAAAAAATGTTGGCAACGTAAAGACAATATGAAAGAACTAGAGTACCATACTCTCAGTACAAAGGCATGTAGCAACAGCTCAATGGGAGTGAAACTTGCTTGTCTTTATTTTATTCTTTATCTTCAAAAGCTTGGTGAAAGTACGAACTTGGCTTTCAAAACCTAAGAACGCAAGAATAACATAAGAGATCTGCTGGGTTGGACCAAGCGCCACCTAGTTCAGCATTCAGTTCCCACTGCAGTTTGCCAGATACGACGGGAGACCCACAAGCAGGACATAAATATAAGAGCCTCCCATTTGTATTGTCTGCAAACTTTACAGAAAGACCTTCACTTCTGGAAGTAATATACAAAGGTCAACGGAAGCTGCCATTTTCCTTTCCTTTTAAAGTTCTGAACCCCTTTCTGCCTTCTTCCTCAGTTCTTGTAGCTAGTTCTTCCCACTAGTGGAAACTCAATGGAGAAAAGAAAGACAGAACTATGTGTCTCACCATGCTCCAGAGCCAGACAAAAAAAATTTGCACAATCTACCCTAAAGTATTTCTCTCCAGTATGGTATGTGGCTGGTTTTTTATATTGCTCTGAGATAATAAACAGATTTTACAGACATGTGGAGCTTTCATCTTGTAATTAATTTGGATATAAGCACACTGTAGGAAAGAATAATATATTTTAGTAATTAAATAGATTAAAACGTCTTTAATCAGGAACATATATCTAGGCTATCAAGTTCTAACTCTAAAATACTTCTAAAAATAATAAGGGAAAAATGTGAAAGTAATGAGCACATTAGCATCCAACTACACCTAGTCCAGGTGTGTCACTCGGCATGGTTGCTCTTGACCCAGCTATTCTATATTTTGGTAACTCCTCTGCCTCACTATACCACCAAATACTACAAGACAGGGAGATTCAATTAAGTCCTGTTCTTTATTTGTTTACATTTAATAGACAAAATCTCACCAGACTAAACCTTCTAAGGCGAATAGATACACCCTGAGAGATTTTAGGATGTGTAGTTATCTTTTTCCTTTCTCTCCTATTCAGCTCAGGACTGTGCAGTCTCTTGTTTGGGACCCTGCTCTGGAACGCTTCCTCCATGGTGCCTTTGCCTCACTCCTTCTCCAGCTGCACATTCCATCACATACATGGATTTTAAGAAACAGTACTGAAGGGGAAGGCAGAATCGTATAAGGTAGTCACACTTCTGTTACCACTATACATGACAGATGTTCTATCACCAGCACTGTTGTCAGTGCTTGTAAGAGGGTCATACACACATTTACTGCAGGGCATAAATAGTCTATTCACGTGCTTACTCACGTGAATGCCTCTTGAGTGGTTTTGAATAGATGTTTTAAGAAAGATCCAGAAAAACTGGAATAGCGCAAAATATTCAGGGGACTTTGAAACTAAATTCTATTAAGAGAGGATGGGGTTGTTTAGCTTTGAGAAAGAAGACTGAAGTTAGATTAAATAGCACTAAATCAAGCACCTGACCAGAAGGTATCCTCATTCTGTAGCTTTTTTATTTGACATTTTTAACTCTTTTGTAAGCTGACCAGAGTCGCTTGAGGACTTGAGGACAGTGAGCAGGCTTAGCAATGAATTAAACAAATAAGAGCTTTTGCCTAACACCAGAACAGTCCACAATTAAGACCATAATAGTTTTAAGATATAGGAAGACAAATTGTATAGAAGAGGTGCAAAAATAAGAGCAGTTCAGCACCGGTGCCAATTACTGAAAGAGAGGATAGACTCCGATTTACCATTTAAAGTCCGGCTGGATATGTAACCGTAAAGGAGCGTTCTTATGGGTGCCTGCATTGGCTACAAAGGTAGATGACGTAAATGGCACCTTCCAATTCAGAGTTTCTGAAATAAGGACTATTTTAAGAGCCGTGGTGGCACAGTGGTTAGAACGCAGTATAGCAGGTTAACTCATTGCTCATTCCAGGAGTTCGATCCTGGCCGGCTCAAGGTTGACTCAGCCTTCCATCCTTCCAAGGTTGATAAAATGAGGACCCAGGTTGTTGGGGGCAATATGCTGACTCTGTAAACCGCTTACACAGGGCTGTAAAGCACAGTGAAGCGGTATATAAATCTAAGTGCTATTGCTATTTTAAAAGCAGAATGTGTAACATCAGATACAGTAGTGTTGTGGGTAGGAAAAAGGGTAAGACTGTGTAAACATAGGATCCCTTCAAGAACTTTTTAGGACCTTCATCAGTATAGAGATTTCATTTCAAGATCCACTCTATTGTTTAATTTACATTACTTTCCACAGTTTTACATAGATTTTATACAATATATTCAGAATACAGATGGAATTACATGACAATCTTATGAATGCAACACTGGCCAAAGAAGTTATTAATGCTTTCCTATGTGAAAATTCTTTGAGAAAAGAACTAAGACAAACGCAAATAATATGAACTAGAACCATGGGTGGGCTTCAAAAATTTTAGCAACTGGTTCTCTGCCCGGTTGCTGGGTGGGCGTGGCCATGGTGGGCATGGCTTAGTCAGCCTCCCGCACCACAGTGTGTGTGTGGGGGGGGTGCGTTTTTCCCTCCCCAGGCTCCGGAGGCTTTCCTTGAGCCTCAGGAGGGCAAAAACAGCCTCCCCTGGGCTCCG
>JANHFL010009639.1:0-10747 GCA_032468155.1 Oxyrhabdium leporinum | reverse complement strand
TAAGTTGTAAACCGCCCCGAGTCTTCGGAATGGGGCGGTATATAAATGTAAAAATAAATAAATAAATAAATAAAATTGCATTGTAATTTTGACTTGCCCTCACAACATGATAAGCCCACTTCCAGCTTGTGGAATTGCTGGAGGAGGCCACTTCACTTGCTTTTAGAAGGAAGAAGGGAAAGCTGTTTTGCAAAATGACTTTGAGGGAGCTGAAATATTTGCCAAAGTTAATATTGCTTGAAGTACAGCCCTTATGAAGGTACCCCATATTGATAAGTCACATGATCACAAGAGGATATTTTTCCAATAATAAAGTCCTTAAAATTTTGCACAGTGGTTGCTTTATTTCCATTAATAATGTACTGTACTGTTACTATAAATCACAGTGTTACTATTACTACTACTGCAGTCATGTTAGGAGTGCCAAAGTGCATCTGGGGTTGAAAGAATTGAATGGTGACATCACCATTGCCTGGAGGATGCTTAGTTGGATGTTCCTTTCATGTTCCCATTAAGTTGCCCACCAAAATGGAACCCATTTATCTACTCACGGTTGCCTGCTTTCAAGCTGCTGTGTCAGCAAGAGCTGGAACATACAATGGGGGCTCACCTGGGCTCACCATGGCAGCAACTAGGACTCAAACGTGGGCCTGCTGATTGTCATTCCAGTGTCCTAACTACATGAGCCAGCATACTCCTAACTGTGTGGTAATACAAATCAAGTTGCAAAATCTAAATTTCTTTTTATTAACTAGGAATGTAAATCACAGGTTTTATTTTTTTGTTGATTTGCTACAGTAAAAGAGATAAGATATTGTCTAAGCTCCAATGTTGTTAAAATGATAAGACATTAACATCCATGATGGAAGACCCCCTCTGCCCTGCTAAGTTCAGGTATCCAATTAATAGCAAGTCTTTAAAGTAATTTCTTAGACTTTAAAATGTAATCCAATAATTGTTAAGCAGTATAAAGATTATTTATCCCAGAATAAATTTCACTCCATTCCACCAAAGTGTTAGCAGAATCATGGCACAAAAAGGCCTTGGCAGCCTTTAATTATGTTCCCCCTGGCTAGGACATGAAAGAACATTGCCATGGTCATCATAGAGATTAATACTCTGAATTACAAAAAGCCCAATGAGATACTAATGTTTCACTGGATTTATCTATTGCATAAAAACACAAGCGTCATAAATATGCATAACCTGTAAACATTTACAACTCCTTTCTCTAAACTTTAATCATATCCCTTCAGTGATACTAGTTTACATAGCAAGTTATATACATGGAGTTTAAACTCGATGTGTATCTGGTACATGTATTAGTTCTGTAATTTATGTTGACGTTGTTGGAAGAGACATTTTCTTTTCTTTGCCAGAAAGGGAGTGTTGTTATTGTTATTTTGTTTTTGCTTTTTTCTTACCCTAACATCATTATATTTATGTTTGTCCCCTTCTACACATTCCACAGGTCCTGTGAGGTATTTATTCAGGCTTCCATATGCCAAATAGCAACCTGAATATTCACACCTCCAATTTGTTCTTTGATAAGTATTAAATAGACATGAATAGGAGAATAAACACTTCTTATTAAAAAAACATGGAACTCTAACCCCTTGGAAGCAAAGTAAGCCATCTTATTCAGATCCTCACAAGCTGCTCCAATATAAACCTAGAATTTTGCTATGCAAGTTTGTATCACGCTAAGCAAGCTATAGAGAACAAAGCAGATTTCTGCTTTATATTTCCCTTAATGCCATTCAATCCATCATAGTACTTACCGATCTTATGCAATATTCTCTTTAAACTACTTAGATGCTTTAGCCTTTCCTTGTTTGAGAATATATTTCATTTGTTTTCCATTCCAACAATATCCTTTTTCAGTGGAGGTGGTATCACCAGTAGTAGGAAGATGGTGAAGGTCTATCATAGAGATTGCTTTCCATGCATCAACTACTGTCTGTATCCACCAGAGCCTTTTATTATTGCACAACTATGCTTACTTATCAACTCGTTGGAAAATAAACAAAAATCCATCAACCATGGTTAAAATTCAATTTCTAGCAAGCCCATCCAGTGTTTATGAATGGGAAGTGTAGGGAGAAGCAGGGAAGAGAAGGTATTTTCTATAAAGAAACAGCAAGAAGAAGGTAAGGACACAGAGAGAGACCTGGTGGAACAGCTTTGTTTTTTAAAAACAAAAACAAAACAAAAAGAACAAAAGGTTGCTCTTTTCTAAATTCAGCCCGTGTCTCAAAAATTGCAATATGGATGTACAACTTCCTTCAAACTCCTCTCATGCATTTTTGTAGCAGCTCTGATTTGTGTGTAAACACTCTGGCCATTCATATACTCATATGTGAAAACCATGGAATGCTGTTATTCCTCTTCCCTCAGAAGTCTCTGTTAGTTTCAGATCTCAGAAGTTCATTAAATACATTAATGGACAAATTGTGGCAAAGAATGTTGCTCTTCTGTTTTGTATGATTTTATTATTTTATATGGAAAACAATGTGAAGTACAGATGTCAGGACTTTAGCTGGCATTGGCCTTCAAATGCAACGAGTTCTTCCCAAGAACCTAGAGTGTTGTACTGGATCAGCATAATATATGTGTAGTTCCAAGTACTGTGGCCTTTTGTAACTGACACATGAAAAGTTTGTCAATGTGCAGATTTTCTAAATGTCATCTAAGATTTTTTGATATAGCACCCAGTGTGCTAAAAACCACTAGGAGCATCATGGTCGTTTATGCCATATTTTTCCACTTCAGTTTTCAGATCTTGATACTTTGCGATCTTTTCCAAGATCTTCTCTGATCTTTTATCTTCTATGCTTTTATCCCCTGGTTTTGCCACATCAATGATCCACACTTTCTTCTTTTGAGCTGTAGTTAAATTCATTATCCTAGAAAATATGAAGTAAAATGAATCTATTAATGTAATCCTTATTTATAAATTATTTATTCTACTCTTTGTCCATAAATCTGGGACAACTTGCTTAGAGATGCTCCCATTAATTTGCTATATTTTTCTCAGCATATCTGACACTTTGTGAAATTTGGAAAAAATACTGCCTCTGCTGGAGATTAAAACTGCATGTAATTTTCTTTATAATGATAAGAAAGGACATCCATTGCTGGGGTCTGCTTCCCTTTGTTCCACATTTCCTGTTTCTTGTCAACTAATAAAAAGAAAACTGTTATATAAACTGTAACTTTCTAAGCTTTCTGTGAAATTCTATTTATTCATGAACCAGCATAATAGTTCAGTCTTCAATCAAAACATATATTTATTCATATATATACACATACCCTGTTTCTCCGAAAACACGACCCACCCCAATAATAAGCCCAATCCTGATTTTTGAGGGGTGGGCCTAATATTACCCCTACCCCGAAAATAAGCCTGGAGGAATGGGCATGGCCAACATGAGTGGCGGCGCAGGCATGGGGAGGAGGGACTTGCAGGGTCCTGGGATATGCTGAAGGCTTGGAGTGGAGCCGTTTTTGCGAAAGGCAGGAAAATAGGGAGGGAGAGGGAGCTTGAGGAATGGATGACAGGCAGGACAATTACCCTCCCCATTTTCCAGCCATTCATGAAAAAGGCTCCAGCTTGGACATACTGGCGCAGTCACTCATGGCAGGATGTCAGCTGCAGTGGTATGATGAAGCTCACGGAGGTGATGCCATTCATGAGTGCAATGTCACAACAAGCCTTGCAGGGTCTTGCTCAAAGAAGCTGCGCCGCTATGACAAACCTCATGGCTCGCTTGAGTTGCAAACAGCCTCGGGATTTTTGCGGCCTTTATGTGCCTGGGATGCCTGCAGGATCCCTGGCTTCTGGTCCGGCAAGGCCCAGCATTTGGGCTCTCGTGCATTCTTCTCCTCCCGGGAGGCGACCGTGCGTCCACAGCACACCCAGCTCATTGAGTCCGGCTTGCTGCAGCTCAAAAAAAGTAAGACCCTCCTCAAAAATAAGCCCAAGTACTTATTTTCAAGTCTAAAAGAAAATAAGACTCACGGATATATACAGTATTTGATGAAAATGTATCACCATCCCCATAAGTAGTTGCTTAAAATAAATGAATAAACTAGCCACACTTTTTAGAAGTTTACAATATCATCTGTTTCATTCCAATTATCGAACTCTCCCGATAGAGGTCAGTTAATAACTGATATTGTTAATTAAAGGCCATAGGACTGGTTACTTAATTCATTTTGCCCAGTTACCCTCAAGCACAGCAATTACAATCATTGGCTGTCAAATATACTATTGGATTCATTGCTGTTTATAGTAACAGGAGATTAAGCAAGGCCTCCATAACTTATAGCAAGCAAACTTTACAGTGCATAGGGATATATTTTCATTTATCTGATTATCACTAAATCCATAGGATCAAGATTTTGGATTAAAATTATGCAAGTTAAATTGGGGAAATAAAAAAAAACAAAGTTATGCTTAACTTCTAGAGACTTTATGGAAACTATTTTTCCCCAATTGCGCAAAAAGTTTGCCATTGACTTTTTCTGAGATATTTATTTGTGTGTTTGCTTGTTTTTTAAATTTCTTCTAGCCTATGTTTCTGAAACTTCTTGATAGAAGATTAGGATAACTCCAATATAAAATATTATGTATAATTTATATTAAATTAAAGGGAGTGGTACTTAATCCTTACAATTCCTTTTACTATACCAATGGGATTGATAATAATTAATGTACAGTTCATCTACATAGGAGAAAGTTAAGTAATTGGCCAGCATGGAAAAAATGTTAAAGCATTCTAAGCAAAGAAAGAACAACTTTTCAGGCTCAGTTTCCTATGCCTGTAATGAAAATGGAAGCTTCATTCTCTGGCCTAAACCAGCTGGATAGATTGCGTCTTCTTATTAAGATGTATTGATTTAGTAGCTTGATGCATCATGCAGGATTCTTGAATACTCCCAGGGTGAACTAGCCACAAAGGATCTCATTAACAATAGCTACTCTCTGCTTCGCATTGACAGTAACTATGGAATGAGCACAAACAGCAGAGAGATTTTGGTCAGAAACATGTTTTTTTTGTTTTTTTAAAAAAAGTCAGACTCTCGGTAGGTTGAAATGAAATAGTGTCTAAAGAAAATTCCATTTGAAATAATAAACAACAGAGTCAATATAAAGTACGTCTTCTTAAGTATCTGTGGAGATTCTCAGTCATCCAGGTTGTAGTTGTCTCAAAGGTGCTTTTTCAGAAGGCAACTGGACTGTTTTTTCCTTGAGGAAGAAGAACAAAATGTTTCGCTTCTTATCCAAGAAGCTTCATGAGTTGTGATGGCAGGAGGGATAGGTGCTGACAGTTGACCCTGGATGGTGGGGGAATGCAGGATAGATTCTGATCAGATTGGGAAAGGGGAGGGGAAATTGAAGGATTATATTTCTTTGCAATTATCTGATCATTAGTACTCTCCCTGAGTACTCTTGAGGCCACTTGGGGGTTTATCTTTGCCCTCTGGGTCACCTGAATCAGAGTGCAATTGATTGTGGAATCTTCCTGGAACTGTTGCAAGGGGCTATGTTGTAGACTGGAGACAGGTGAATGTCTTAATCCTCCCCCTCTGTTGAGAGAGGGCTGGTCAATGTTAACATAAATGCCTGAAACCCAGCAAGACAAAGACCATTCTTTTGAATACAGCAAAGTCCACATTTCAGATTGAGAGGATCATTGGTTTGAAAGAGGGGTAAAGGAGGCCATTTACGCAGCCCTTGAGCAGTCCCAAGAAGATTCTACAACCAATGCATGGTTGTGCAGTGTTATTATTTGAAATTCTTTTTTCTCGTATATCAGATCCTATGCATGCATAGGCTTATTTTTCATGTGCTCTCTCACAACAACATGAAGCAAAGTAAGAAGTTGTTCTTCAGGCATGTGCTGTCTTAAGAGAATTCAGGACAGTTGATCAGTGGTGATCTTCTGACCCAATTTACTGGCCAAAGGAGATAGCAATATTAAAAAGGAATTCATTAATCCAATGTAGGGAATAAAACATAAGCATCCTCTATGAGGGAGTTGGGTGGTTCAGAAATATGAAAAATGAATAAAATTAAAAGTAAATAAAAGTATCCTTGGAGTGATCAAAATTCTATTATCTTGACTGTACTTTCTTTAGAATGATAAAGATCACATTGAAACAATTTCTGTAGCACCTGAAGAATGTCGTATTTGGTAGTTGTGGGAAAAACATATCCCTTCTTTTCTTATAGTAGGCAATGTGATTGGGATATGTGAGGAGCAGAGCTCTGTTGAGCCCATGAAGGAACCATTATGGGGAAAGATGGTTCCCCATTTCTACCCTCTAGAATCATAGCATACAAAAGAAAAAGCGAGCTTGGAGTCCTGAATGAATCATATTTAGTTTGAGGGGTTGAAAAGCTAGTGCTCTAAAAACCATCACTTAACATTTAAATGTGTAACGACATTCTCATTAGATACCCTTAGACATTATTGCAGACCAGTTTTATAATTAAAGCATTTATAGTCTTTAATTCCTCAACTGTGCTCTTTTTATTTCTTGGTATCAGTTCATTATAATAGGACTTTTCTCACCAAACCAGTAAAGTATTATACAAAGATTTTTTTCTTTAAATTCATCTTTTATGTGCAGCACCGCTTTCCTTAAGACATGGTTAACCTTCACAATGATCTTTCTTTCTTTTATTAAAAAATAAAATGAAATAGATTGTTGTATAGGTAAATCTATTATTCAATGTTTCACTTTTTGGAGTTACTTCTATTTTATTTCATAATCATTACATCTTATACTAAATCGTATTTTCCAATTTTAAATCCTTCCATTAGAAAAACTGTGCTTCCAGACTTTATTTTTTTGTATCCTTTATTTGATAACTTAAGGCAAACAGTTGCTAATTCAGTTTCATAGAATGTTGCATCATAGATGATAAAAAATAGAAAAATAGGCTCAGTGTTTTTCAAAATTAAAGCCAAGAGTGGTATTCAGAATATTTTTAATGTGCATGAAAATAATTCATTTAATAGAAAGATAAAAGACAACCGATATCTTGAAGACATTAAAAAATCAGTTGAAAACTTGTGGCATCACTGTTCAGTCATAACAATCTACTTTTAAATTTTGACCTACAAGAGAATGGTTTCCTTACTTAAAGAGAATAGTCTTCAGATTCCAAGGATCAGGTTAAGCAGGAATCTGGATGATGGAGTCAGAATGGAATAACCCAGCCATTTATTGATTTTATTTAGAGAGTTCTTAGTTTGGGATATATTTTTTCCCTTGATTTAGATTCATCATCTTGTCATTTAGTACTCTGAGTAGCTTACAAATTTAAACAATATGTATAAGGGTAAAAAAAACAACACCTCAAAACACGAACTATAAGCCACCTGTAACAGAAGGGATTTCAGAGTCAGCTTGTCCCCAAGCTCTAGGAGAATATCCAGATCTTCAACAATTTCTAAAATAACTTAAGTGTTGGAACCTTGAAGAGCTTTAAAGATGATAACCAGGACCCTGAATTACACCAGGAAGCCAATTGGCAACATTTGCAATTCACAAAGCAGTGGAATCATGTATGCATAATTTGCATACCCCCATCACTAGAGAATCCATCTTGTCTCTGGCAAGATAAAATTATGGATTTTTTTTACATGTTTTACCAAGTATTGCTGAAATTTGTTCTCCAAATGTTTTGAAACATTTTCTTTCCCTGAAAAAAAAAGCTACTCATATTCTGCTTCATTTTCAGAGGACTGTCCCAACTTAGCTGTCATCATGAAATGGAGATAAATATTGTTTTTCTATTGCACATTTTCTTTTATTGAGATTTCTGAGACAACCCATGGAGTCACATCAAAATTATTTTTATAATTTTGACCACATATTTATTTCCATTACATATTTGTAAATATGTATATATTCCATTACATCTTTGCATACCGACAGATTGGTTTGTTCATTTATGTATTTTCTTGGTGCACATCTTCTAATTGCATTTCTCACTGAAACAGTGTAATGATTAATAACATCTTTTAAAGCATTGCAAACTAAAAGGAAATCAAAAACAATCAGGAGCAATGAAGAAAATCAAGGCAAAATAAATTCAAAGCCTGGTCAGATCAAATGCCTGCCTGTACAAACAAAAGGCTTTTCAGTTAGCATATTGTACCTCTGATGTGCCATTTCTTTCTTCCCAGACTCAGGAGAAACCACAAACCTTAATTCATTGTATTAAAATTCTGCATAATTACCTCTCTGGTTTCAGACCTGCAAGTGTGAAATGAGGAATGGAAGTGTTTGTTTTAGTAAATACTTTCATAAATCAATAGAAAACTGCTTGTGAAGCACCAAGGTTTTGCAGCATGAGACAATAGTGCCTGCCGAAGTGTTACTTTTGGAAATTATTTATGCTTCCAGCCTTCAGAATTGAATAAATACATTTAACTGGGCCTGGATTTTTCTCTTCTGATTAGTATATTGCAATTAATTCTCTGCCGAACTTTTACCTAGGAAATTGTCAAATCCCATCTAAGACTAATGAATTGTTTGCCAACTATACACTTGTTTTTAGTTTAATGAACAGTATGTTACTAGCTTAATGAACTGTGTATTCCTAAACACATACAGACTGTGGTGTATCTTTCCACAGCAAAGATGGAAGGAATGCTAAAGTCTTCCATGGCAGCACTGTAGTAACCAATAACATTGCCCAGAGATTACTGATGTGGTGTGCTGACTGTGCCCAGTATGAACTCTTGGACCTTATTTTAGGAGATGGTGTTGGTTATATGAGACTTGTTTTTTGGGGTGGGCGGGGAGTTGGGGAGATTTAAATCTTCATATCCTAGGAGAACATTTTAAGCTGGCTTGTGACTACCATGACAGCTTCACAGTTTAGCACTAGCCATAATAGCTTTGATGCAACAGGAAGTTGCAAGCTTCATCTACGCTTTACTTCATAGTAGATAATATATTATCTGGATATGGAGAACAATAGCAACAGTCCTTTCAGATTCTAGCCTCACTGAACCTCTGCAAAGATAGAGAAACTATTAAACAGTCTACCCGAGGTATGTGATCATTCTCTTTACTTTCCAAAGAATCTATTCTAGATTTCTTGGGGATTTTCTTGGCACTTTGTCTTGCAGTTCTTTTAGATTGTTAATAAGAAATCTAGAATATTTAGTGAACCTAGAGACTAGACGAGAGCAGTCAAGCAGAGCCATTCTCCAGTAGCTCATTGGTACATTTGCTGAGAAAATATCAAAGATGGTAATGGCATAAAACCAGATTCACATTAAACTCACATTTAAGTGAGTGTATGAGTTATGTAGCACTGTTACAAATTCACATTTGAACCTATTAAGTGGCTATATGAGATGTGTGGTTTCAGCTTTTCTCTACTTATTGAATCTTAAACTTAAACTTAACTCTCAGATGATGGATAGGATAACCTAGGTACTTTTATGAAAGAAGCGACAAAATGTTCAGGCCATTCAGATGATTTTGTAGGTTTTCTGCAGGTAAAGCTGCTCATATTAACTCTGTCTTCTATGGATAGATCCAAACAAAGTGAACAAAGTATTAACATTATAGAACTTAAGGAAGTGGATTAGATTCTCTGTAGCATGAATCTGTCATCTGTAGATTTGATTGACATACCACTTATCTCCTTCAGGCATTAGAGAAGGATGCAGTGACTGATTTGGGATATGGTTAATGCTTTTCTGAGGGAGGTTATTATATCATCACATCAAAAGGAGATGATGATTCATCTTTTAAAGAAGGCAGTTCTTATTTTTGCTATACTTAACCTTTTGGCCCTATCTCCTCCCCCCCCCCTCTGTTTGGTGAGAAAGTTATTGAAAAATGGCAAATCAGCCATAGATAATCGTAGAAGTAATAGTTAATTCAACCCATTTCAACTAAGTCCAGGCATTGACAAAGACAACCTTGGTCATTCACTAGGATTTGGGTTGGGGAGTACCCCTCCCTCCTCATCTTAAAATATTTCTTGGTGGCATTTGTCACAAAAATATCATGCTGTACTGCCTACAGAAGTTTGGAAAGAATGACAATTTTATTATGGTTGTATTCATACCCAAGTGGGTGATTCTACTATCTATAAAACTACCAAATTGTATCTTTGATTCTGTCTTTTTTATTTTAAAGAGGAAGTATTGGAATTTCCCACATTCCACTGAGGTCGGGACAACAGGCCTTTTCAGAAATAACGATCTCACTCCTCTGAGAATATTTTGCCTGAAGAAGTACAACTGGCTTCAATTCTGATTTCTTGCTTTTCTTCAGGCAAGAAATGGCCTGAAGACTCTTATTCCAACAAGTCTTTGGCCCAGACCCTAACTATTGAATGTCTATTGTTTATTATGCTTTTTGTATTATTTTTTAGCTTTGTTTAGTGTGTACCATGCTGACTGCCAGTGATTGAGCTATATATAAAAACTACAAAGTAGAATAATTGAATAAATTTACCCAGCTTCTCTTAATACCAATTTGTTTCCTTTACTGTATTATACAAATAACGGAATAACAGAGTTTGAAGGGACATTGGAGGTTTTTTTTAGATTAGATTAGATTAGATTAACAGAGCTGGAAGGGACCTTGTAGGTCATCTAGTCCAATCCCCCGCCGAAGTAGGAAATCCTACACCATTTCTGACAAATGGCAGTCCAATCTCTTCTTGAAAGTCTCAAGTGATGAAGCTCCCACAACATCCAAA
>JANHFL010009637.1:0-10063 GCA_032468155.1 Oxyrhabdium leporinum | reverse complement strand
TTCATTACCCAAACTAGATAATATAATCAGTGCTGGCTAGCAATTAGGTAACATGATCAGTGCCAGCCAGCACTGATTATATTATCTAGTTTGGGTAATGAAACGTCTGCAAGAAAACAAGCAAGCTCAGAGAGCACCAAGGACCCCTCAGACGGAAGATAAATAGCAAGTTGCAAATGACTCCATCGAAGAAAAAAAATAATATATAAAGTACCATACATATGTATTACCAAATGCTGGAAAATGAAGGCCAAGGATGCATCTTGCAAAGACATGAAGATGCAAAACTTCTGTTTGTTCCTTCTGATCTTTTTAGGGTGCAGGTGTGCATTTCACATTTTCATTAACTGGAAATAAAAAGCAAGTCAAATCAATCACCCACCATTTTGTAGAGATATATATTGAATAATAAATATCAAGATCATCACAGCACATAATGCTTACGTTCCTTCTTTGCCCACTCTTATTTTTGTTGCTTTTTAAGACAAGAAGGTATTTTCCTTGAAACAACAGTAATCAGTTTCCCCATATCAAGGGGAAAATAAAATTCAATTTGGAAGTATTCAAAGCCACCCCTTCAGCAGATGATGCTTTCCAAGCTTTGTTGCTTTGAATGACAAACACAAATCAGTGAATTAAGTCCAGCTGTTTACTCTTGCTCTGTCGGTCCTACAATGGTTGCAGTGGGCCATCATTTGAGAGAAAAACAAATCCTATAATTAGGCAGAGGAAAGCAGCTGATCCTGAGCTCAAGGAAAGGATGCAAAAATTTATTATTGTAATTCACATTTTTTACAGCTGAACATTTGCTGCTTAAACTTTGGATTGCAAAGTATTTGTTTCTTTTAAATTCTTTGTTTTTCTGTATCCTTTTAAACATGAGACAGTGTTTTTAAGTTTATCAAAATCTTAGCCACTTCAAGCACATAGTGTTTCTTCTGGCAGAATCTCTCCCAGATACTAAATAATTCATATCCCTTTTATTGGCTAGCTCGTTCCCCATATTCAGGAGATTTTTGAGCATTTAAGTGCTCAAATAGTGGGCATGGAGATATTATTGGGAACAGAATGTTCTCATTTTCAGTTTTCCCTCCTTCATTCAACAAAGAGAAGAAAAAAAAGAGATGAGACAGATGCTTGCTAAAAACATCACCACATCAGCTACTACAGTATTCTTAATACTCATAAAATTCAAGTATTTTAACTCTGCTACCGTTCAAGCAAAGGAATAATTTAATTTCTCTTTATGTCCTATATTCTAAATAATTCCTTCAAACTACATAACAATAATTCAGTTATTATTTTCATTACACTCTTTTTTCAGTTATAGAAATAATAAACAGAATCAAAGCAAACTGAGTACCAATAATTTGTTCAAAATGATGTTAACTTGCTAGATTGGGGATTTAGAAAACAAACACACAAATCCTTTTTTTCCCCCTCCTATTCAATTTTGTCTGATTCGTAGACACTGCTTGCACAAGTCCCTGCAGTTCTCAGAATATATATGCGCTGAATCTTGTAATTCTCCATCGTTATTTAGTAAGTTGATAAGCAGCAGCAGTTGTGTGTTTGAGCTAGGGATCTGATGTGCTATGAAGTGCTATCACTGTCCCTTAGCAGAAGGCGCAACTGAAATTTGTAAATGTTAATACGCTCAATAAAAATACATAGGGCTGCAGCCTTTGATTTTACAAAACCCTATCCTTTTTAAATCAAAATGGTTTTTTTTTAATGATGGTGCTAGTTTTCCCATTCAAATTTTTCTATTACTCATCAATTGCTATAAAAAGTCCTAAACATTGATAATAATGAGACAGTGGTAATGAGAGGTACATCCTGGAAAACCTTCATCTTCTTACCTGTAGATCAGGGGTGTCAAACTCGTGGCCCGCAGGCAGGATGCATTACGCGCTGGCTACGCCCATGCCCGGTTTAGCAAAGGGGGAAAAAGTTGTGATACGTCACGTGACGACACCATGACGTATCACGAGTTTGACATCCCTGCTGTAGATGCTGCAGTAGTTCCTTAAATATGTTATAGCAGATACATAGGATCAAGGTGACCAACACCTTTGAGATGGTGGAAATAAACCTTAGAATTTATTTTTAAAAATGCTTTTCATCTTCGTTTGTCAAAACGTTGAATATGAGTAATACAATCCAGTTGTTTAAAAGTAAAGCATGGAAACCAATGTAATTTAAATAAATCTGTTTAGGCTGAAACAAATTAGTGAAAACTAACCAGCTTCAATTTTACTGCTGGCTAGATGATAAGTAGGGGTTGTGATGGCTCAGCTGTTAAAGGCCTGAAAGCTGACAGCACCGGTTCAAGATTCAAACGCTGCACGATAGGGTGAGTTCCCTTACTTGCCCCATCTCCTGCTCACCTAGCAGTTTGAAAACATGCACATGTGAGTAGATAAATAGTTACCACTTTGGTAGGAAAATAACAGTGTCCTGTGTTCCTCAGTGTATAGTCATGCTGGTCACACGACCACAGAAATGTTTTTAGACAACACTGGCTACTTTGGCCAAAAAATGGAAATGAGCACCACCCCTGATACAATTGGACAGAGAAGCCTTTACCTTTATCTTAGATTATGGTATGTGTCCCATACACTAATTCTGCCCATTCCCTAGTTTAGCATGACATGTGAACATAGCCCGAGTTGCCATGCAATCTGAAGCTTCTAGCACAATGTCTGTTCTTGCAGGACCTTTCATCATCCACTGGATTTTCCCACTGCATCGACCATTTTCTCATCAGAAATTGAATGTTTCATCAAAAAGATCGTTTAAAAGTTCAAATGTGTGTGTGGCTTGGTCATTTAAAAGACTTGTTTATATTTTATTTTATTTTGTCTGTCTCCCAATTAGTAACTAGTTTTCTTAGTTTTCTTTCTTCCAAGAATTGGTGAAGCGATATAAAAGCCTTTCCTCTTGACTATTACTTCGGCATAATAATGAATAGACAATTTTTGGGGGGGACAATATTTAAATCACTAGTGGGGAAATCTTATTTTGTAGGTGGCTGCAAAAACAGCAATACAGAATTAATTTAAAAGTTATTGTCTATAATCTTCCATAGATTTAATTTTTATTATTGACTTTGTATTTTCATAGGACTCAAGACGGGGAATCAGCAGCATTGCTATCTTCACCAAGGGCAGCGAGGAACGATGACCCCTCCTGGCAGTTTCATACAGATGTTAACCAGGAGCGGGCTGGGGGTGGGGAAACCGGGCCACCTCACAGTATAGGCTCCGAGTCTGGGGCTGTCACTCCGGATTATAATTAACATAATTAAATGGCTCTTAAAAGTAATTTGAGGTGTGCATTATCCTCGCCCGATCAATCCTTGGGGTTTCACTCAGGCCGTGATGTAGTGAAACAGCGGGTTAGCAATTTACTGAGATTAACAGATGAGTTGCAAGGGACATTGTAGGTCATCTAGTCCAACCCCCACCTCGCCCAAGCAGGAGACCCCACACCATTTCTGACAGATGGCAGTCCAGTCTCTTCTTGAAAGCTTCCAGTGACGAAAGCTTCCAGAGACTGAGAAAAAGAAGGATGCTTGCAAAGGGAAGGGAGGGGAAGAACAGGAAACAGCAAGTCAACCTCTGCACGCGATTTCCAAATCGCGAGCAAACCTCCTGCCTTAAAGCGTAAATCCCGGGTAGGAGCTCTCTCTCTCCCTCTCTCATTCTCTCCGCCGCCCCCCCAGCCCGCCCCCGCCTGCTCCTCAGGCCCCTCCCCCTCCGCCCGCTACCTTCCGTCTCTGGCGATCTCCCCGGGCCGCCGCCGCTGTTGCGTTCGTCGCCGATTGGTCCAAAGAAAGTTGCAATGGGAACCGCGAGACCCGAAGGCTGGGCCGAAGGAGGCGGGAAAGCCGGCAATGAGCAAGAGGGATTGGTTGGCCGGAGAGAGACAGAGTGGGGCTGAAGCTTTGCGTGGCAGCCACTTCGGCCGATTCCTTTCTTTTCTTTTTCTTTTTTTGGAAAGGCAAAACTCGCCAGGATGGTGGCCGGACCGATGCCGCTTTTTGTGACCGGGATGCTCTTCCTTAGTGTAGGGCGGCGAGGCGCAGAAAGCGCCCCGCGCAAGGCGGTGACTGCCCGGCTGGCGGCCAAGTGGCCGGCGACCCCGCTGCTTCTGGAGGCCAGGTGGGTGCGTTGGGTGCGTGGAGAAGGGTCAGCGCCAGACGTGCTGAGCGCTCCTCCCCGAGAAATGCTTCCTCCGCGGTGGGCATCAGGCCGGGTGCCCCCCCCCCCCGGGCGTCCTAAGCGCCGCTTGCCCTCTTCCCCAAATTGGTAGGAAAAAACGAGGAGGCGAGAAAAAGAGCCAGTCGAGCAAGTTAGAGGGGGTGTGTGAAAATGTGCACCACCTTCTCTAGGCGAGCGCCTTCCAGATGTGCTGGTACTAAGTTTTGGAGTGCCCTTGTGTGCGAATGGATGAAGAAGCTTGCAGACCTCAAAAAATGAGATGCAGGATGTTTATTGGTGCATTGCAAGGACTCCTCGACATCCAACCACTTGTTGAATGGGCCTGCGACCCTTTCGAGTTGCCATGATACCGAGAAATGTGACTTTCACATGCTGTGGTATCTCTGTGGTCAGAATTTGGACTCTTGGCAACTGGCATGTATTTATGCCAGTTGCAGTGTCCCGGGATCGTCTTATCACCTCTTGCAACCTTCTGACAAGCAATGTCAATGGGGAAGCCCGACTCACTTAAGAACCGTGTTACTAACTTAACAATCGGGGCAAATCGCTTCACGGTGGCAAGAAAGAGTGTAAAATGGGACGAAACTCATTTAACGACTGTCTTGCTTAGTAATGGAAATTAGGGGCTTAATTGTGGTTGTAAATCAAGGACTACCTGTATTATCCCGCTTTTTGCCTGGAGAGCTCAAGTACACTTACATGGGTCGTCCCATTAGCAACCACACACAAGATAGAATGACAACATGCAAATTGGGTAGTTTTCATCAGTTGCATCATGACTCAAGGGACATACGGAATATTAGTCACATCATGTAGACAAAGACATCAAACATGTGTGATGGCCAATCTGTTTCCCTCCAAGGGTCTCCTCCCAGCCTATCTCTGCAACAACCTCATGAGTAGATCAGGCTGAGGGAGACTGACCGAAAATATACAAGGACCCCATAACTATAGTAGAAACTCAAATGTGGCTCCCTTGCCCAAATCTAGAATTAATCATTACACAACATGGATAGAATACATTCTGCAACTATCCTCACAAAACACAAAATTGAGCAAGCAAGGAGAGAGAGTATGTTAAGATCTCACTTTGGATTACATTTGATGATGGAAGTTCAATGAAAGCTAAATACTTTCATTCCAACCCATTTCAGCAGGTCTCTTGCAAGATCGTTCTTGAGCTACTTGGAGGAGAAGGTGGAATAAAAAAACAAATAAATACAATGCATTGTTTGTCAGCAGATGTATCTGTTGTATTGTCTTTATCTGTTGAATTGTGTGCTTGTTTTTGGGACCTATTCCAGGATATATCCCAAAGACTGAAATTTTCGGAAGAATATTTCAAAATAAGAGGTTTGAAGTTGCAAACTGCTAATTGAGTACTACAGATGATTAGTTTTTGAGTTTTTCTATTTTCAACCTTCATTCAGTATGCTTATTTTAATCTCCATTTTGCTATTTCCAAAAGGAAGAGACAGTAAAGTGATGAGTGGGTGTTGTTTTAACCGGTCCTGTAATGGGGAAATAAAATGTCAGTATCTGTGGACATGAACCTGGGACATGGTATCTACTGAGTGGGGAAAAACAGGCAAATGATGAAACATGTAATGCAACAATATAACCTAAATGTGCCTTATTGTATTTGTGACATGCAAGTACATAATCCAAAGAGCTTGTGTCGTGACGTAATGCATGTTTCATTTTTTTAATGAAACCTCCTGTTGCTGTAGATATCAGTATAAATGAACAGATATGTTGATAGAAATTACAATATAACATACACGTGGAAGGCATTATAAGGTAACAGAATGCTAGGAAAAAATCTTCATTTTTCAAAAGTTGATATTGGTTCTTTACATGATGTTTCAGTCTTTGCCTCTTGCTACTTTACCTAAATATGGGTATGCACAGACATGGTTATGTATTCAGCCATGTGTAAAGTAATCGTACTCCAGCCATGAAGAGCGAAAAAATACTTGATACTGTATAGTTGAGAAATATTCTCTAGTGCTCAGCTGATGTATTTATTGCCTAGCAATCAGTGGTATACAGTTTGGCTGCTTGTTGTTCCTTGCATTGCCCTCAAAATAGATGCAAGCTATGTCTTAGCAATAAACAAGTCAGTTAGCTGTCCTCTGAGATTCTTTTAAAAAGTTTGACATTGGTTAAAAAGTTTGCTTCCTTTAATAATGCATAAATTGCTATATTTTCAATAAAATAAATCATAAAAATCCAGTTAATTTTGGACTTTGTACTATTAATGTAGGATAGACAGGAGAAATGTGCTGAGCTTTTATCAGCTCAGCTAATATAGACAATTATGATTGATGCAAAGGACTAATTCAGGCATATTTGAAGGACTACAGGTCCCCATCCACTTCTGGATTGGATACAGAATAAGTTAATCACTGAAATAAATAGTGCAAGATGGAGTCATATTGAGCTAGTATGACCAATTGTTGGCTATGCAAATCACATTCATCAGTTATTTATTATTCAATGTATAATTAGCCAAATTCATACAACTTGCTAAGTCAAAGTCAAATTCATATTATGGCTATGTGTGAGCCTATTCTGTGCAAAGATGTTTATACTCTTAATATACATTGAACAGTGAAGGATAGGAATAGATATTAGAGGCAGAAAAAAGTATTATACGAATTAAAATGTTATCTTATGGATTTTATCTAGTTAATATCCAATGAAATCTCTGTACGTGAAAAATGTACGGACTTTGATTCCAAGTCTCTGTTAGCAGTCTATATTCAGTAGCCTCAAATGTTATGAATATTGTATGTGTGAAAGAACGTAGAACTTCCATACTTCTCATATTGTGGTATTTATCAGCGCAGTTTATATTACTTGTCTACTGAGTTCTCTGCCAGCTGAATGTTATGATTCTGAATTATTTTTATGACGATAGATATTATTAGACTCAGTAATTGCACCTCTATAAAGACCCTCATAGAGGTCTTTGCAGGACAATCCTAAGCATGTTTTCTCATATAGCCATTAATTTCAAGTAGAATTAAAATTACTGAAAACTATCAAGATGCATTTTACAGGATTATAGATCTACTGACCACCTTAAGGTTTTTTTGACTTCAAATCAGTACAGTTACATATATCTTTTTTCAACACTTTGACTTGAACTATTAACCTGTAGTATAGAAACCATTTTAAACAAAGCTATATAGTTATAAAGTATTTTGAATTTTGAAAAATTAATCAGGTATTTTGACTTAACAAAATAGACATTTTATTTTTTTTTTCTTTTAAAATCAGTGGTAGATTATGTATAGTCACCAACATACAACCATAATGGAACCTGTCCATTACAGTGATACGTTATGAGGTTGTAAAATGGATCCTCATATGAGCGGATCAGATTTTATAACTTTTTTATGTTAATTGTTAAATGAATGCCAGATTATTCAGTATGGAGTATTTTTGCAGAAAACTGAAGTAAAAGCCAGTTTTTGACAAAAAAAAAGTAGTAAATTGCAGTCATGTGACCATGGGATGCTGCAAACGGCCATATATGTGAGCAGATAGCCAAGTGTCCAAAATACAGTCACATGACTGCAGTGGGGAGGCAGCTGTCAGAACTTCGGAATCAGGTAGTACCAAATACCTTTCTGGAGCGGGGAGGTCTGTCGTAACTTCACACATTTGTTAAGTGACCCGTCATATGTCAAGGACTACTTGTACAGTCTTATAAATATTTAGATTTTTAAAAATGTATCTGTTACGAGCTATATTAATTTTAAAAATATACTTTTTAACAGTGAATTCATCGCAGAAGAAAGCAATGAGAAATTTTGGCAGTTTTTGGAAACGGTGAAAGAACTAACAATATATCAAAAAGGAGGTAAGCAATATACATTGTCAAATCTTTATATGAATGGCTATATAATTTCAAGCTGTATTTCAATATGGAACATAAACACAGAATAACAGAGTTGGAAGGAACCCTGGAGGTCATTTAGTCCAACTCCCTGCACAAGCAAGAGCATCTATACCATTGCAGACAAGTGGCTGTCCAATTACTTTTTGAAAGCCTCCAGTGATGGGGCATCCACAACTTCTGAAGGCAAGGCATTCCACTGGTTGCTTGTTCTCACTGTTAGGAAATTTCTCCTTGGTTCTAGTTTACTTCTCCTTGATTAGTTTCCACCCATTGGTTCTTGTCTTGCTTTCTGGTGCTTTGAAAAATAGTTTGCCCCCTCATCCTTGTGAAAGTTGTTCAAATACTCAAAACCCCTGCTATCCTACGGTATCTCTCCTAGTCCTAGACTAGACATACCCAATTCCTACAACTGTTTTTCATATGTCTTCGTCTCCAGTTCCCTAATAACCTTTGTTGCTCTTTTCTGCATTTTTTTCAGAGTCTCAACACCTTTTTTATATTGCAGTGATCAAAACTGGATGCAGTATTCTAAGTGTGGCTGTACTAAGCTTTGGTACTAATACTTCACTTGGTCTTGATTTTATCCTTCTATTAATGCAGCCCAGGATTGCATTGGCTTTTTTGGCTGCTGCCACACATTGTTTACTCATATTTAAGTGATTGTCCACTTGGACTCCAAGATCCCTCTCAGAGTTGCTGGCATTGATCCAAGTTTGACTTAGTCTGTACTTATTCAGTTGTTTTTACTTGCCTATGTGTAAAACCTTATTTTTATCTACATTGAATTTCATGAATTTCACAGGGCCCAGTGTTCAAATCTCTTGAGATCCAGTGACTGACCCAGATTGGATCCTGCAACTCCTTTAATATTTGAAATGTTATAGTGCTTTTTGTAATTCTGTAAATAATCCCAATCCAAACCAAAACCAAAGGCGGTGGTGTTGGTGTTTGACCTGGAATCTTTGATTTCCTCCAATGTCTAATTTAAATCTAATTTAAATTATTCTGTTATTCTAACTCATAAGGTTTCTAATCTTTGTTTGACTTACAGTAGTAGGTAAAATAATTCTGGCTCCCACCGGTAAAAGTTTCAATATTCCATATTTGTCTAGATCCTTAGATTATTTATACCATTCTTAGTTCAAAATCTTATTTATCTTCTTGCCATTTATTTCAAATTCTTTAGGTTCTTAAACTTACAGTTAAGTTTTCTTTTGTTGAGAGATGAAGATAGTCATCAGATGTTTTTTCAAATTTGTCCCTCAGAAGATTTTAAATAGCCTTAAGGTAATTAAATAGGCAATTTCTGAAAAAGATTAGAAATAAGCTTTGCAAACTTAATGTCTTTTAAAAGGCTCAACCACAGTTGTGAGCCCGATGATTGACCCCTTTGTTTCCTGGTACTCAGAGCCACAGGACAACTCTATCCTATGGTCTCTTCATAAGAAGCAACCATCCAGAGCACAAGTGTGTGATCACCTTTGTCTAGAAAGATTTCAAATAAGTGATCTGTTAACCAGTTCTTTGGCCCTTGCCGCAGTTGTTATCTCCTCTCTATACTGAGATGTGTTTAATTTGCCATGCCTCCACTGGAAATCTGCAAAGAATATCCTTTTTAATCTGATTATAATCCCTAGCACAGGCTTCTCCAGTTATCTGGACTACAGGATAGGAATGAAGGGCAATGCAATTCCAATGTACCTCAAGGATACAACATTGGTAATAGCTGCCCCAGTCATTATACAAAACCCAGTATCCATCTTTAGTGATTATGATATAGCAATAGCACTTAGACTTATGTACCACTTTACCGTGCTTTACAGCCTTCTCTAAGTAGTTTATATAGTCATCATATTGCCCCCAACAATTTGGGTCCTCATTTTACCCACCTTGGAAGGATGGAAGGCTGAGTCAACCTTGAGCCTGG
>JANHFL010009635.1:0-20234 GCA_032468155.1 Oxyrhabdium leporinum | reverse complement strand
AGGGAGGGGTCAAGCACATCATCAGTCTTGAGTCCATAACAGATCTACGTCCAGCCCTCCTTGAATTCCGTTGACTCTTGTCTACCACCAATTTGAGTCCAGATTCTCGTAGAGAGCTAGCACGGCTTGTCCTCGTGCGAACAGCCTCGGTCCCTGATTTCCTGCTCCTGACAATCGTTGCCCTCTTTGGGGCGTTTCACTTTAAGCCTCTCGAGGAGGAATAAGAGCACAAACCAAAATGAAATGGACGGTGTCCCTGGGGAGGAGGCCGAGACCGCCACTTAGGAGCTTCTTCCACTTACCAGAATGTTCTTCTCGGTGCCCAGCCTGGACTTCCCCGGAGCCACCTCGGCCCTGAGCACACTTGGCACATGCGCTGTGCTGAGCTGGAGAGGGAAGGAGGACATGAGGGGGTGGAGACCGGGCAGGGGGAATCCACCCTTGCAGGAGGGGGGGGGGAGGCTCCTGGTCTCATCCCTGGAGGGGGCAACCTGCAGGGGCTTCTACCTGCTCGCTGACTCCTTGTTGCCTCAGCTGCTGCTCCCGGAGAGCCTTCCTCTCCTGCATGGCTCTGGCCAGCTTCTTCTTCTAAGGAAGGGGATGAAAGGGGCTCAGAAAGCTTGGTGGGAGGGCGTCCTCTTGACCAAAGAGACCCCTGACCCCCCCCCCTCAGAACCAAGCTGGGCCAGTGGCAGTAATGGAGGAGCAACTACAGGTAGTCCTCGACTTACAACAGTTCATTTAGTGACTGTTCATAGTTGCAATGGCCCTGTAACAAGTGACTTATGACCATTTTCCACACGGCCATTGCAGTATCCCTGCCATCACCTGATCAAAATTCAGACGCTTGGCAACTGACTCATATTTATGACGGTCGCAGTGTCCCAGGGTCACAGGATCCCCCTTTGTGACCTTCTGACAATCAAGTCAATGGGGAAGCCAGATTTACTTAACAACGGTGTTACTAATTTAACCATCATCTTCTTTTAAGAACTCCATAATCCCTTGCATCGGGGTGGAGTTGGGGCAACTGAATGGAGCTAGCAAGAGTGTTTACTGGCCGGATGCCCTTCCTGTCACCAATGCGGAGTCTTGTTCAGGAGATACATTCTCATTGTGCCCAGAGAGAGAGAGAAATATCTGCCTCTACCTAGGATCGAACTCACAGCCTCCTGATTGGGAGGCGAGAGCTCCACCTCTAGGCCACCGCACTACTCACCCCAAGGATAATCATACCAACATAATAACAGCAGCAACACCAAAATGCCAAGTAATACAACAATGACACCCAAAACCTATATTAATCACAGTCCATTTTGAAGACATGGCGGGAAAAAGAGTTTGGAGAGTTCACACAGGCGACGCGAAATGGGACCAAGCTGCCACTAAATCTGATTGCTCTGAGACCGGAACTTCCGTCACTAAGCGATGGAGTTATAAAGCGTGACATCTTCTGACTGCATCACTTAGTGATGACAATCCCGGCAGTCTCTGTTGCTGTCGTTAAGCCAAGACGGTGGGGGGTTGTTAGGCGAGGAGCTCCTGGCAACTTCCTGATGGCTTCCCCAATACAAAGTCATTGGGGAAGCCGGCAGGAAATAGCAAGCGCCAGCAGCTCGCAAGCAGGCCGGAGGGCAGCGAGTGGCTACTACTGGGCAGGGGATGGAGTGAGAGCGGGCGGAGGAGGGTGTGCAGATGGCTGGCGTGGCAGGAGTGCCAAGAGGCCGGGAGAGGGTGCACGGGCGGGAAGACGCATCCAAGCACCTTGCAACCTTCTCTGCTGGCTTTCCCACTGACCATGCCTTTGGCAAGACGGCATTTTGCAAATGGCGAATAAGCCGCCTTAGGATGTGCTGCAACCGTCATAAATACAAGCCAGTTGCCAAGCACCAAATCACCATCAGGCGACTTGCAAGGGCGCTGGGACGGCCAGGACCTTCGAGGACTGGCCATAAGGTCACTTTTTTCAGAGCCACGGTCACTTCAAACGGTCACTGAATGAATTCACATAACTCGAAAACTACCTGTACGGCAAGAAGAGCAGCAAAAGGATTGGACAAAGTCCATTTCGCCAAAAATTCTATACTCCTTAACTTACTCTGCATAAAACATTCTGTTACTTAGACAGTTTGGTATGAAAAGGGTGAGCTCAGAGATAGTCAAATAAGTCTAAACCCAGACTAGTTAAGAAAAGCAGATGAAAAGACATGATTTTTATAAAGAAATTATTAATTAAAGAGAAATAAAGATTGACAAAAGTGATGCGTAGTTACGTATAGAGAGCTAAGTGGGAAATTGAAATAATTTAGGACAAGAAAATAAAAATATTAGAGTGCGGGAGGATGAATAAAATAAATAATATAGTATGGATTGAAAAATAATAATACAGGAATAGAATGATATTTTTGATTGTATCTGTATCTTTGTACCCAGTCTGACACATCGTGCAATGAAAGAATGGCTTTGGGAAAAAAAAATAAAAAACTTATTGGAAAAAAAAAATTAAGAAAGATGGTCTATGTCCATGATATGATCTTGAGTGTATATCCACCATTTCCAAGAAGAACATTGGGAATCTCTGAAGTCCTTCATTGATCAAAAACCAAAGGAATTATGGAATGGATTTTAAAAAGTAGTTAAAGATGAACGTGAAAGTGACTGCCAGAAATTAAGGAAAAAAAGCAAACTAGATTTTCAAAACAAACTTGCCAAAAAAAGCCCAATAACAGTCTTGCCAAGAAGAGAAGCCAAAGCCAAGAAGGGCAAAAAAATAGTAGAAAGGAACTTAGCAAAGAGTTTCAGAGAGCTGTTAGAAGAGACAAGAAGCAGTATTACAATAGCATCTGTAAATGGAAGAATACATGGAAAAAGAAGGGAAGTCTTTCAAAAGATCTCTGAATCCAGGAGGTTCTAATCTTGAATTGGTAGCTGAAGGCTACCAATGGAGAGATAACAACCAATTCAAAGCATATCAAAGGAAAATGGAAGGAGTATTCACTGCACAGGTTCAACATCCAAGATTTCTTAGAAGCAATTTCCTACTTCAAGAACTTCTAGTAGTAGAAGGTGAAGTTATAACAACATCCAGTTATTACCAAGTTAGAAGGCTATAAGAACTCATGGAATACTTATTTAAAAATGGCAAGCAACGGAAGAATCAATCAAGGTTCTAACTAAGCTAGATTAGCAAATCTGAAGAATAACAGTGGCCAGCCTATTGAAGAGGTCAATCTACATTCCAATACCAAATAAAGAAGACTTGACAGAGTGTGTAAACAATTGTACAATAGCCTTAATTTCACACACTAGCAAAATAATGCTTAGAATCATCCAACACAGATTAAAGCCTTACATGGATATAGCTACTGCAGAGTGACTGGCTCCAGATTGGCAAAGGAGTGTCATAAGTGTATATTCTCCCCGTATTTATTCAACCTACATGCTTACTATATATTAAGGGATGTTGGATTGGAAGAAGATGAGTGTAATTTTAAAATTAGAGGAGTAAAGATCAGTACAGTACCTGTGCTATGCTGATGACACTACTCTCATAGCTGAAAACGTAATGGATCTGGAAGCCCTAGTATTAAACATCAAAGAGCAATAGTGAAACAAAATGAGACTAAACTTAAATATAAAGAAGACTAAGCAAATGACAACAGGTAGAACAATCAGCCTTAGAATTCACAATGATGGTATCAAAGTGGTGGATAGCTTCTGACTCTATGATCAACATTAAAGGAAAAAGCAGTCAAGAAATTTGTCATGTAGACTAGCACTTCTTAGAACAGCCATGGAGGCCTTGGAAAACATGTTCAAATACTACGATGTGTCTATACTTTCCAAGCTCGGAATCATGCAAGCTATGGTATTCCCTGTGACACTTTATGGAAGCAAAAGGACTTCAACAAAGCAGGGTAGGAAAAGTAGTCTTTGAACTTTGGTGTTGGAGAAGACATAGAACATACAATTATAAGGCTGGAAAGGACCTTGGAGGTCTTCTAGTCCTGTCCTCTGCTCAAGGCAGAAGCCTTATACCATCCCAGTCCAATGGTTGTCCAGTCTATTTTTGAAAACCTCCAGTGTTGGAACACCCACAACTCCAGGAGGCAAACTATCCCACTGATTAATTGTTCTCACTGTCAGAAAATATATCCTTACTTCTAGGTTGGATCTCTCTTTAACAAGCTTCCTCCATTATTTCTTGTCCTGCCCTCTGATGCTTTGGAGAATAAGTCAATTCTTTCTTCTCTGTGACAGCTCCTCAAGTACAGAAGACAGTTATCATGCCCCTTCTAATCCTGAGTAGTCCTGAGTGCAATGTGAACGGCGAAGAAAGTAAACTGATGGATCATCAAATAAATCAACGCAGAGTTCTCATTCAAGTTATAAATGACCAAACACTAAATATCCTACTTTGGTCACGTTGTGTGTAGACCCTGGTCTCTTTCCAGCTAAAACACTGGAAAAGATGAGAGAAAATAAAAGAAGATAACCAGCAGCAAAGTGGGTGGATTCAGATGTACTGGCAATTAGTGCCCTAATTGTTGGGAGGCTTGAAAGAACAGATTAAGGATAGATCATGATGAAGAAAATGTATGTGGTTGCTAGGAGCTGAAAACAACTTGATGACAGATAAATCAATCAGTCAAGCAGTCCATCTACATGCCTTGTATGTAAGACGCTCGGTAACCAAATTCCTCCAGTTCTATGTGATGCTAACTTTCATTGCTTTTTTGTTTATTCATGCAGCTGATCTGATTCATTCAAGAAAATGAGAAACATTATCAGGCAATATAATCAATTGCATTTGCTTAATTGATGCTGTAACTAAGGGCAGAATGAGGGTAATGTAAAAAAGTCAATATTTTTTACAAGAAATTACTTTGTTATGACACTATTAAAAACTGTATACTTAGCTCAGCTTTAATGCCAAATAACAATGTTGAGAATGAATGTAATACTGGAGAAACCAAGCTAAATGTTTACACTACAATCCTACTTTCAAGATTACAATTTCTTTCTTCTGAAGTATTTCAACAGAACTAATGCATGGAGGAAAATAAACACAGTCATATATGTGCAAAGCAAATCAGGAAATCACAAATCTCTTTCTAATTGTAGCCCCCCCCAAAAAAAAATTGAAATTTTTTTTGGGTGGGAAATGGAAACAAATTGCCTGACATTTTTAGGGTCTTTCTGCTGAGAGATGATGAGGAAAATAATTGTCGGATTATTTTTCCAGAACAAACCTCACTAAAATGAAGGCAGCATTCTTCCATTCTTTGTAAGGGCTGAGCAAAAATGATCTCCCCGAATTGATTAATCAAATATGGAAGGAGAGATGTTGGATAATTTGTGCAGGAGGAGTGTTTGATAGGTTTTCAGAAAATGTTTTTTTCTAGCCCCTACCCATCACAAACCAGTCTTTCCCAGAATTATGAAAGCTGAAGTGTCTGAAGGACTCTGGTTGGGGAGGGGTCTGAAAAAAGACAGGTTGCTGGAACTTAGAGGCAGTGGCAGGAATCCTGTTGATGAATGCACCTGTTTGTGACATTACTGGAAGGCCAAAGGAGAGGAAATCTCTGCAAATAGCAATAGCAATAACACTTAGACATATAGACCTCTTCATATTGCTTTACAGCCCTCTCTAAGCAGTTTACAACATCAGCATATTGGCTCCAACAATTTGGGTCCTTATTTTACCGACCTCAGAAGGATGGAAGGCTGAGTCAACCTTGAGCGGTCAGGATCAAACTCCAAGCAATGTGTTTTTAAATTCTCATATGAGTAATTCTAATCAGAGATCACAGAATAAACATGCTGAATCTCAGTGTTATGTTGTAAGATAATGCATTGACTACTACATTTGATTCAAAGCCTGTGTTTCTTAATGACTGGAGCTAGGGGTGTTTCAGTAGAGGTTAGACTTGGCTCAGATTCAGATCAGGATTTTTCAGGGGAAGTTTAGTGCTCCATTGACCATCACTTGAAAATCAACAGCTGGCTATAACATTTTTATTTTGAACAGAACTGCGTGAAATTGCTACAATAGCTCATTCTATGAGAAGCCTACCTAATTTCCGAGATGTATTTTGTGCAAGAACAGCCTCTGGAGTTTAAGTTTAAAGGATTTACTTACTCACCAGTTTTTGGCAAGACAAGGTTTTGTATGAAGACTTCATATATCATAGAGGAACCATAGAGAGGAAATCTGCAATATTTCAGAAGGATATAACCATAACCTCTTAAGGGAATTAAAAGAGATTCACTACCCTGTCTGAAGACATTGAATGAATCAGTATACTATAGAGATGCCTCTCAGTAACTTGTAACATTTCAGAAAGACTGAGCCAGCAACTACAGTATTATAATAGATGAAATACAGATTTATTGCATAATCTGTAGAGATACATAATTAATATTTAGGGATAGTTCTTTTGCACATTATATACTGAATTTTGTATTTCTTTGTGTGATAATCAGATAGATATATGATATAAATGTTTTATATAGATATACATGCACCACACACACACACACACACACACACACACACCACAATTAACATAGAATTATATAGAACAGGGATCCCCAACCCCTGAGCCACAGCCCACTACCGGACCATGAGATCTTCAAAACTGGGCTGCCCAAAGCAGTGGAGCACACATGCATGTATCCTGCCTTGCACAAGCAGTGGGCAAGTGTGTACATGCACACTCCATTTCCATGAGTGGTGGATGGGTGTGTCCACAGCTCGTGCAAATAGAGTTGCACACATGCGTGCGCTTGCCCACCACTTGCACGGAACCATCCCCTCTCCCTCTCCCCTGCTGGTCCAGAAAGGTTGGGGAACTCTGGTATAGAAAGCAAAGTACTACATTAGCTACAAGAAGGATCACAACCAGATCAAAACAGAAAGGATCAACAATGAAGCTGGAATTAAGAAATAAAGGAGCTCATGTTCTCTGAACATAAATACTGATAAATAAAACAGGACAGATTTAAATAAACAATAGCATGAATAAATTAAAATTGCTAAGTGCTGGTTTGGGAAAAGAATAAAGATTTTAGAATAGGATTGGGCAGAAAGGAAAGGACTTGGTTGGAATGAGGCAGAAACTAGATTAGAAACAGATTGGTTAGGGTTAGTCTCCCAAACACCACCATAGTTATAAATTCAACTCAGAAGAGAGAGAACTAGGGCAGAGCACAAAACAAATCAGTGCAAGCTGATATATTAGTTCAATGCCTTTTTCTCAAAACTGTTTAGAGACCTCTGATAAATCATTCCCTGGGGCTGGAAATTATATCGGACAGTTTCAAATTAGTACCCCTAATATTCTTTTTTCTCTTTTGAAGCTTCATGTTCTATAAAAACTTTAGGACAACTATTACAATTTCTGTAGACATCATGTCCACCACTTCCCTTGTGTCTTAATCATTTGAGGAGAACCTCAACTTGAAGGATTCAATTGCTGAATTCTGTCTGGGGTCAGGATTGATTGAAATCCCAGGTACTCTTTAACTATGCAGCCAATCGTTTATGGCAGTATTCTAAGTTGACTGGAGGCAGATTTAGCTTAATTAAAGGCATCTTGCATTCTACTTACATTGCTTGCTTTTAAATAATTTGCCTGAGGAGCCCTCATACGTGGCCAAATTTCACTTTAAGGCAGTTTTGGGAAGCTATTTTACACAAAGGACTTGTCTTATGTTGTGAGTGAAAAGGCTGGTAGATAACACATTATGTCTGCTCAAACTAAAGTTCCATAACTAAATTAACCATGAAACTACAAAAGAACAACTAAAACAGGGGCTTGGAATCAATGAAGTACTTTTTTCCTGCAGGGCTAATTACAAGATGACTCAAAAGTAAAGTCTAGGCAAAAGTAGAGAATTATATTGTGTGTTCTTGTTTGTTGGAAATTAAGTGAGATGTCATTTATGTGATTTGTAGGAAACAAATATAATGAAGATGTAATTTAGTGAATCTCTCATGTCAAGGAAAGAACATTCTGTATAGAAGAGATTCTAAATTAATTGTAACTAAACAGAGACTGAAATAAAAATGTTAGTGACTCAAAGCAATCTTTGGGATATATTAAAGGAAAAGAATAACATGACACCGATCAGTAGTATACCATCTTCTGTGTTAAGATGTCCCAAAGTAACCCATCTGTTCTCACAATCCACTGTTCCCATCACCAAGGCAATATCATAAATAGAATGCAATGTTAGAAAAGCAATGAACATGAAGGGAGAAAAATAGTCATGTTACAGAGTGGAGATAAATGAGGAATAAAAGAATAATGGTACAATAATGAAGGACTGGTGCAGCAGAAAATGATCTCTCTATCTCCGTTTTCTCTAGACACCAAACAAAGGACATACCCTTACTAAAGAAAACATATCAGGGCTCAGATGCCAAAATTGAAGGGGAATAACTATCTCAAGCACAGGGAATTCATTCATCTTCTTTTTCTATTATAAAAATTAAGTGTAGATTTGAATATGCAGTTGTTATCAGAGTTCTCTTTTAGCTTGTCCCTGATCCCAGGGAAATTTCTCTTACACACACACACACACACAAAGTTTCTCACAAATTATTCTTTCAGCTCTGTGTAAATGAGCAATGTATGTTTGGATTCTTGTGACATTTGTATTAGATCATTACTCTTGCTATTTCTATTCATCACTAGTAAGACTTAGGTTATATCCCTGTTTGCATTTAACTCATGCAACAGTTCCTTGACAACACTTATTTTATTTTTGTTCCTTGACAACACTTTTATTTTGTGCTCAGGCCAAGACTGAGACTTCTTAAATGAAGCATAGCCATACCAGTGGTAAAGTTTTTCTTCTTATTACAACATCATCCAATGGCAGATTCAAAGTGTGGAAAGCATATTATGGTTCACCTGGCATTAGAGGTGAAGTTGGGTGACCTACTATACTGGTACTGGGTGTTTTGGGCTAAGGTAAGCACAATCCCTCCCTCCCCCCCCCTTCTGACTGATTCTTCTACCACCATTCTATTGCTTATTCCCTAATGAGCTTAATTGTGCTCTTGCAAATAAAACTATATAAATATGTGTTTGTCATCGCCACTAGTTGAACATGACTTAAAGAAAACTTTCAGTGTATTCATTGGGCAAACAAATGGGAGAGGCATGATGTTAGCAGTTGAGTAGATTGGTTCCATATTGCTTCAATAACACTGTTAACTCTGACACTGAATACTTTCTACATTGCCCAGATTTGTCCAAGGTTGCATTTTATAATTTGATAAGACTACTATTTTATAAAATGATAGTAACAGAAAACATAGAATAATAGGGTTGAAAAGGATCTTGGAGATCTTCTAATCAATCCTCTGCTCAAGCTGGAGACACTATACCATTTTGTCCAGTCTTTTCTTGGAAATCTCCAGAACCATCATTGAGAAACCCTCAAAGTGACACCATTAACTTTGTGATTCTTATTTTGTATTTTAAAACACTTTTTATTACAGAATGAAGTGTGGAAACAAGGAAGCACAAAGCAGCTTAGAGATAACTTACAGACCTAAAGTTTCATTCCATTCCTATTGCAGTAACACAACTGGCTAATCATTTTTCTACCAGCTGTGATAGGCTGAACAGAGACAGCAACAACACCAGAAGACTCAATAGACTGCTTTGTTTATCAGGCACTGAATTACCAGGGCAAAGACCATTTGACAGTCACTTGTAGATAGTGACAGTAGAGGCAGAATAGCAAGCAGCAATGAAAAAGTAAAGTTCATGCTAGGATAATATTCTGTTGATGCCAGGGTGGGTGGATAGCATCCTGGATAGAAGTGGGAAAAGGCATTCAGCCAGAGGATCAAAGGACAGTATGTAGTAAATGGAAACCCAGGGAAATACAAGTATCTCCTTTCCTAGGTAGGTGTTTCAGACTTTTGGTCCCAAAGTGGGATCTCAGGATATAGAAAAAGTCTATACGCAAAAAGATTGATATGCATAGATTTTGAGGACATCTAGGCACAAGGCATGGGTGTTGCAGTGGACAGATGATGCCAAGATGAAGTAGTATTGTTCTCCTACAGCCCTTTTGTATACAGGACACCCAATGTATGTCATATACTGTGTGCCACAATGATTAAGATGTCGGACTGTAAAAGTGGAGAGACCCAGGTTCTGGTCCATCCTGAGCTCCCTGCTGAATGCTTCTCACATGGAAGCTCCCTGCTGAATTTCAGCCAGTCATTTTCTCTCAGCCAAGCTACTGGTTGGAAAAAAAAGAAGGGGAAGAGAAGTGCCCTTTGCTCCTGATTGAAAGGCAGAATATAAATCAGATAAATAGAACACAGAACACAGAATAAACAATGAGACTGGATCCCACATTATTTTGTGTGTTATTTAATATTATTATAATAGTACGCACTTCATATATTTGCAGTCAGTTTCCTTTCCTTGCTCCTTGGGTTGAGGAAAAGATCTGAATTCTGCATTCTGAACCTACTCTGAAGGCATCACACTTGAAAGTACAGCAGGTTTTGAATATGGTTTTGCATGTTGTTTTATCATTCAATGCGCTGTGTAATTACTGGAAAGATAGGTATCCCACGGAAGCATCACACTATTTCAATGTTGTTTCCATTACTGGAAATTTTTACTTTTGTTTTCCTTCTTGTCCCTTATTTATTTTCAACATGCAATCAGGAAAATTGCATGAGTAGCAGGAAACAATAGTGAAACAATAAGAAAATGATCCCCCCAAAGAACAAGAAACTGAAAATTAAAAAAGATCTAAATGCCACCAAATGGCCCAGGCTTGGAGTAAATATGAAATCAGATAAGTAGCACCAACTCAGTTAGTATATTCATTTTGATGAGTGTACAATAAAATAAAACAGTTTCATGATCATTCAGCATTGAGTTTGGGATAGGCTGTAGTTCTGATTATTTGAGATTACACTTCTGGAGCTGATACCTTAAGAGGAAGGTTCCTTTTTTAACAGCCAGGACTTTTGGACTTACGACGTTAGCTACATTTCAGAACTAGAGCTAGCAGTTCTGTTGCTAAACTGAATGAAGTAAAATGAGGGAGGGAGGTGCACATTGTGCAAAATTCATGAATTCCTCCGTTGTGTTGATAGAATGCCAGTTAATACATGGAAAGTAAGCACATATGCTCGTTCATGTTGATGCTCATGTCCATTCATTCATACAGATTACAGCATAGACCCATAAATATAAAAGAAATATAAGCAGAAAGAAAGCCATGTTTTTTTGTTTTTGTTGTTCTTTAAAATCCAACTAAAAGAAAAGAAAAGGAACAGAGAATAGTACAATAAAACATGTCTTAGGGAGTCCATTGCATTCAATCCAAAAGGGCATAATAAATCATTGTAAGAAACTCTTCTGAATTTCCCTTCTATAGCATCAGTAGGCTCACAGAGTCTCACAGTGAGCCAGGCTGAGAAAATTTGTAAGTTCGGGTATTGTTAAATAATTCAGGTATCTATTCAAGGGAACCAGAATTACTTTGTCATTCTATATCCAACATATCTGAGTTCATCATTTGGGATGCCTGCTTATAGGTTAGCATATAACGGTCTTCCCATTATTTGCTTTTCTGAGCACAAATATATGGTATAACCAAGATTTTAAATCCAGAATAATTACAATATGGCAATATTTTCAAACAAAGTCTGTTAAATTTGGCTGAGAAGTATCTGCCTCATCTAAAGTTCTTGAATTATCATTATTGGAATATGTTTTCCTTTCCATTCCCTTCATTAATTTTGTTATGCTTGCTGACTCCAGTGGACTCTGGGCAATTTTTCTTATACCCAAGCTACTTAAAAAGTATTAAAGGTTACTGTTAAGCTGGATATTAGTTATCTTTCTTTAAAAACTCTGAAATAACAATCCAGAATAGCCTGTATTGTGAAATCACTAGCAAAGATTTTTTTAAGTAAGATATCTCTTATAATCTTAAAATGAGCTTAATTCAACCGAAGTTTCTTCTTTTTTATCTATTGGGCTTTTTCAGAAAGCTCAAAAAAAGATAATTACCATTTCCACTATGTTGAAAATACAATATGAGGTTTATTCAATTAATATTCCATTTGGGTCTGATGTTCACAAAATTTTTGATATTATCTTAGAAAGATTACTATAGTCCAAAGATAAGTGCTGCTGAAATATGTACCCAAACTATGCAAGAATGAATAATTTAATTAATTAACTGATTAATTTTACATACAAAGAATCATGGCTTTATTACCCACAGGGGATAGAAAAGAAAATTGGAAAACTAGAAATACTCCTATCTGATGCCTTTTCATACTCTTTTTTTTTCTTATTATAGAGCACAATGTTTGGCATTGTCATGGCTTAGGACCTTCAGACTATCAGAATATATTAAAAAATGTGCCAGTTGAGACAAAAGCCTAGCATTCCATCTGTCCTGTGGCCAAACAAATACAGAAAACCTACAAACAGAACAGGAGCGTAATAGCGAAGTCCCCTTCATGTTCCTCAGCAATTGAATTTGAAGCGCAATTGAACTAAGAATAACCTGCAAGGCATGGTTGAAAAAAAAAATCCAGATGACCAATAGATGGCAGCACAGATGTACAGAAAACTCTTTACATACTGCCTTCTATAGTTCTTGGTTCAGACTTGCACTACCAGCTCTGTTACTCATTAAGGCACCTCTCTCTCTATTTTACTCTTAGGTTCAAGGGGGTAGGGAAGAGATGCTGTTCCTTTAAGGAATCTAATTACTAAAATTAGCACAGCCCTTTAAAAGCAGCAGCACTTTTACATAAAGCAAAGTCCCTAACACTTGTTCATAATAATTTTCAACCAATGCGTTTGTGTTTATATATGTGTGCGAGAGAGAACAAGAGAGTGTTTGAGAAAGAACTTTATTTCCACTATTCATCCTTGGCTGGCATTATGTTAGTTTCTTATGATGTGAGGAGAATGGAGGTTCAACATGATTTATGGTCAGCTAATCTTTTTCTGTGTCTTTTCCAACCCTTTCAATTCTTTTAGGTAGTTCAGACAAGAAACTAATACTGTGACTATCATTATTGTCAGGTTGCAGAAACACAAGCCTGAAAGCCTGAAAGCACTTCTCCCCTCCCCTGCTTTTACTTTGCAGGAACTAAAGAGGGTCCTTCTTAGATGCTTCCTCCACCCCAATTTTTTCTGTGACCTGAGATGTTTCTTATTTCACCATTAGCCTGGCTGTGGCTTTTTTGCTTCCTATCTCTCAAGGATATTACCACGGGCCATTACAAGGTCTTCAATTTATTAAAACAGTTCAAGATTCCTTGATGATGGAGGCATTTCCACCAGGTTCCTTGGATGGCCAGCAGCATCTAATGCACAGGGCAGAGCTATTCTTTAGCATGGCTGCTGCTTGAGGATTCGGCCTCTAGAGTCCTTTCTCCAGAGCAAGGCAATTGCTTGCCAGCTGACCTTATGACATGACTTCCCTCGTGCCACTTTCATAGGCAGTCAGTTGTGGTGGTTACAGGGGAGTATATGGGATAAGTGGGGAAAATTCGTTTATTTTATCTTTGTGACTAGAGTGCAGGAAGGCAAACACTGTCATTTCCCTCCCCCTGTTTAGTTTCTGCCTGGCTGCTACATCTCTCTTTTCTAAGAAGCAGAAGACTGGGTGGTGGTGGTGGTGGTGGGGAAGATGGAGAGAGACAAAGCAGGAGAGAGAAAACTGCAAGCTCATTACACCAATCTATAATGACTTGGAAAAACATACCCTACCAAGATGGGTTTTTTAATTTGATTGTGACAAACATTTAATACCTAACAGACCTTGCATTGGCACAGTTCATTAAGAATGAGACTCATGCAATTCACTAGTGGGAGCTCAAGACGAAGGAAGGGACTTTACACTGAGGGCAGTAGGGACAGGTGGTGTGTAGTCAAAAGGGGAGGAGGGACTCATCCAATTGCCATTGTTGTTAGTCTGCATGGTGTGTACAGTGGTGGAAGAAACACATTATTAGCAAGATTCCAATTCCCTCTTAGTCACTGAGTTTTTTAAACTTAAAAGATCCAAATGAGGCCAGGAGGGCACTCTGTCTCCATAGAGCATCTGCACAATACCACTTCAATAAACTTCAGACAATGGGGCTTGTTAGCAGTGCTTTTGCTGGAGAAGGATAGTTTTCTGTCTATAGGAATGGCAAGTTGACAAGGAGCTATTACTATCTATACACTACAGAGAGAACTATCATTCTACAGGGAACATCCGTGGGCGTCAGCTTTGCCAGAAGTGATTAAATCTCCCATTAGAATTGCTACACACGTTTGTAAAAATTCACAAATGCACCAGGAGATCTTATATGGATTTTCAAAAATCAAGCAGAAACATTTTACCCTGAAATTTTCAAAATCAGAAACTGAATGTAATGAATGCGCAGCATTTTACATTTAACTGATGGACACAGTGAGACCAGGTTAGTTCTGAACTGAAGGTATATTTTTGCTTGTAAGGTTAGCAATTGACACAGAGAAGCAAGGCAATAGAGAATTTTGTGCTTTTTTTTTTTAACGAGATAGCACACGACCCCAGTGTCAGCTTTACTCCTAAATCTCTATTTCTATTCTTTCTAGCTGCTAACTGCTTTGCTTCCTCCCCCCCTCAATCTCTTTCCCTCCCCTGCTTATCAAGAGAAAGTGAAAAGAAAGGTATAGGATGGGATGGAGTTACTGTAGTGTGCTCTGTACAGCTTGATTTTCTCCTGAATCTGCTCAGCCATACTACTTCTCCACTGGGGGAAAACCACTCTAAGGGTCTTCTGTCCAGCCCTTCCCAGGAGAACAGAGTTTCACAAACAACTGATGTTCTCCTTCTTCCTGTCTTGGATGTTGCATGAAGATGTTTTTGTAGCCAACCAGCTCCTTTCTTCATATCTTGTGCTTAGATGAAGATGTTTTTTTCAGGTCTTCACTTCCTTTCTTCCAGAGAAGCCAATGTAGACCTGCCTTCTCCTTTCCCAACCAACAACTGTTCTGCACGTTCACAACATAACTTTTCGATTGGTCAGTCCAGCCACCCCGTTTTGTGTCTTCTCCCTCTCTCCTCTTCTTTTCCCCCTCCTTATCTCTCTTTTCAATTTTGGATCAAACTGGCAGCATGTCATCCAGCAATTGAAGAATTGGAGTCTCCCAGGGTATTATACCAGGCTGAACCAATGGGAGTGCTTTCTCTACATCTCAAAGTTAGTCCATGCCTTATAGGATATTCCCATCTCAAAAATTAGAATGGCTACAACCTTGTTGGCCTTTTGTAAGTCTCTAGAAATTTGTGTTAAGGGTCCCATTTCTTGGCTTTACTGTTAGTTCGTTAATTATTTTGGCTGCTGTATGCAATTATTTTTCGGTTGTTTTAATCATTTTATTGTTTTTGATTTTTTTAAATTGTAACTCACTTGGCTGAGATAGGTGGCTGTAGAAATTGAATAAATAAAAGTAAAATATATCTCCCCACAGCTCATCAATTCATGTGACAACATAGCTGACCTTCAAAGCCAGAGCTGAGCTTCTTCTTCCCTTGATTCATAACTTTCTCATTGAAGGAATCCCCCACAAGCAACTGTCCTAGCTCAAAGTTGACTAGGACCAACTACTATCTTTTGTCATTTCTGCTTTGCCAGGAAGATCCAACATGGCTGCTGATATCAAAGTTCTCTGTGCCTGAAGACAGCAAGATCACTCTAGAAATGCCATCTTCAAACCATATAGCAAACTGCAAGCTTTCATATGATAATTACTTTTTAAAACAGGATTGAAAAACAATCATATCATCAAAATTTAATTTTGATTCCATTTAAAAATAAATGGACATATTTGGGATGAGAATGGGTCACACCAGGAAAAGGTAAAATCTACTGTATTTCAGACAGTCAGAATGTAACAGTAGAGACTACTGCTGTCTAATATTGGTGCTTCAGACCAAGTTAAATCAGCATTTTAATGTGACTGCAATCCAATTGGGACACCCCCCCCCATAGCTCACTTCAGAGTTGAAATTAATTTATACATTATCCCAAATATTTTTCAGAAGCTTTTCCTGCTAATTTTGCTGGCAGGTATTCATTTTCCTGAAATTCTTGGATGTGGAAAATATATTATGGATTCAGTAAACACTTCATATCTTTGACATTCAGCAACCTTCCACTTAAGTTCTAATATGCTTCTTTTCAAATGGTCATTATTTCACGAGGAGTAGAAGATTCTCTTGCAATATATTTCACTTTGCATTGGAGCTGAAATTATGATGGGTTGTCTACTAATTCTAAGTATGAGCCAGGGTGGCATAAAAAGGCTCCTGGAAAAGTCAGACAGAATCTGACATTCATCATTTGTGCAAAGTTTATCGTTGTCTCCTGGGAATCCTTTATTTTTTTTTATTTTTTAATCTGCAGAATAATTTCAAACAAAACAAAGGAATTTTACTATTATGGATGCTGCTTCTGAAATATAAGCAATTATTTAAAATTATTTGTAAAGGGAACTCAGAGACCATTTTAAAAGATGCACAGAAATTAATTTCTAGTGCAGATCAAGTATGGATCTATTATTTGTCCAGCCTGTGAAGGGAAAAGACACTCCGGTTACATTAATTAGGTTACAGTATGTAGGCCAACCTGTGGTATGCATATCTCAAATAATTGAGGCAGAAGGTATTTGTGGAACTCCTTGTGTGTTTATGTGTATGAACGCTGAATGTGGCAGACTTCACTAAGTAAAATGCATGACAAAAATCAATAACCTTAATTTGATAATATGTCCAGCATTTTCTAGAACATTAAAAATTCATGAATAAACCCAGTCAAAGTTCTTAACCATGCACAAGTTTGAAAGCCTTTTATGTGCCATTATTAACAATAAACCTTCCATAAATTTCACTATAATAATAAATTTTGAACCCCAGCAAGACTTGGAAAGCTTCATCTGTTTTGTAATAAGCATTATAGCAGAATTATATTATACTTTGGTTTTATGACTCACTATCCACATCATTTCACCAATAGTGGATTATAACAACTATTTTAAAATTTATTGGATTTCTATGCTGTCTCTTATATTAATACAGCAACTCTGGCCAGCTTACAGTAATAATAAAACTTAAAAAGGCAAAAAACTATATATATAGTTTTTTATATATAGTTATATTTATATATTTGTCTTGAATAACACTGAAATAAAGCTAGATAAGAATCTCAAGGGATTATTAATTCTCGAAAGCCTATCACGTTTGTGTAATATATTTATTTGAGCCATGAAAGGCAAGAATGGGGAGGAGGTAAAGCAGTATAAACTCTCGTTCCACTTAACTAGTACAGAAGAGTCAGTTAGCTCCAAATAAACATGGTCTTATTTAAGATTAGACTAACTTGCCAAACAATTAACTCCTTATTGCCTATGTCAGTCATGTTACTTACCAGGGAATGAATTTACATTTAAATCTGGGACAACATTATAGATAAGTTCTACCTCTTAAGGAACTCACAATTCTTTATCTTATTGTTATTTTTACCTACTCCCCTCCCTGCATAACCACCCTGGTGAGTTGAAAAAGAAGCAAAAAGAGATTACAATGTGTAAACTTCCCACTTTTTTTGTACAATGGTAGGAAGAGGAAAAGGAAATGATAGCCTTCCAACTTCATCTATGAAGGCTGAAATAATGTTAAGAAATTTAGCCACTATCTTTAAGATGTTATGCAAACAGTCCATAAAGGTGCATTGGCTAACAAGAAGAAGGGGTTGCTGGTAATTTGTACTTTGCAAATACAATTTGGGAATATCATGGGCCAAGTAAGGTGAACCAGGTCTCTTCATATCTGGTTCATCCTTTTTCTCATACCTTTCAATAAACTTAATTACACAGTTTACAGACCATGAGCCAATGACAATAGTCATCTACCTACCATTTGTCTCAGACTATCCAAGTTGGATCTGAAAATTAAGATGCCAGAGTTCATTCAGCATGGGGGAAACCACCAACAAATATCTGGTTGCTGGATTGGGGATAGAAGGAAAACCTGATTTTTTAGAACATGCTAAGAGTTTTCTGGGACATAAAGGCCGTCTATTTCTATTAACTCATAAGTTAAAATAGCAAGTCTCAAGATGCGTACAATGCTTAGTGACTTAACCCCCTCAATTTCTTTAGAGTCTGAGGGATGGAAAGTAAACTGGTTCCTTAAAGTGTGTCACTACTGATAGGGCTTTACTTTTTTTTTAACCCAAAATAACCCCCTCCTTCCCATGGAGGAATGGCATATTTTCCTCTGCAGCTCTACTCCTGCATTTGTGCTTTAATCTAAAAGGCAAAGGCAAAGTGAATTCCGGCTGGTATCCAGCTTTTTGAGTAGTTAATATGCTAAAAATATTTTTTTAATGTACTGCTAAAACTTTCTGTTTGGAAAGAGGTGATCTTGCAGGTTGTAATCAAAATTGGAGCTTTACAAATATTTCTCACCTAAACAAATTATTCGAAGTGATTTGCTGTACCAAGAATGGTTATTTATTTTTAATATGTGTGTTTGATTTCTTTGTCAACTTTGTTTACTCAGAAAAAATGGTTGGGAAGTCTAGAAATCATTGTGAAATTGTAAAGAAATAGATCCCCCCCCCTGGGAAAATGGAAGAAGATATCTAATTTGGACAAGTTCAGACTTCTCTAGTGGCAGCACTTTAGCCACACCAATCTTCATGACCACTTGAGGGCAGCCAGGAGATTAAAATAAAAATCCAGTGGTCAATAGGTTAGTGAGTTGCCTAACAGACAGGTCAGCAATTATTTTGAAGAAATGATGCAGAAGCTCTGAAATTAACTTGGATTCCCAGGCAAATGCTCTATAATTGAAAGGACTTTGCTTTTACGCTTCTGTAGCCTGAGTTATAATACCTGACACTTTGCGGATGACCTTGACTCCTTAATTTTTTTTTTTATATCTATATATATATAACTACTTTTTTGTCTCCACTTTTGGATGAATGAAATAGAACAGTTCAATTAATTAGTCTTATGATCAGATCACTAAAAATAAAAATACAACACATGATCTGATTCTGGAATAAAATAGATAAAAGAAAATAAGAGTGATAAAATACATATGTGATCATACAAAGAGACAGCAATCAGACAAATGCATCACCCATATAAGGTATCACAATTTGTTGAATGTATCTGGTTCATAACTAAATTGCCTTAATTATAAACTTAGCAGTTCTGTCAAAAATTTTGTAGAATACAAGACCGAGCTGTTTTAGTGTTTGGTCAAGAAGCTTAAGTGTTGTGCCAGCCACTTAGCCAGGTTATAGGTAGCGGTGTCTTGTAGCATCACGATAGGTCATAGGGGGTCTCCTATTTGTGTATCTTGGGGAGTCTGTAGAATCTCACTGGGGTAACATCTGTTCCTTTTGTTTTTCCACCATTCCTTTTCTGTTACATTGTTGTTTTGTTTGAGTTGGCTGAGTTAAGCTTTCAGTTGTGTGACCCTTGTTCTCATCTCAATTCTGCTTACAATATAGACATTAGAGCCCAGGAGGAAATAAGACAATCTATGATTCAGATCCCAGTGGGCTATTCTTTTCAATAGGTATGCTAAGTATCTAATCTTAAAGGGGCATATAACTGGCAGTTAAAGAAAATGAGCAAAAATTTTGAGAGCTGAGGCATCACATACGCAAGCCCTCTCATGATATGACAAGTGGTAGAAGCTCCTATATTTGATATGGAATCTAACGACTCACTTTTGGATGAACTAAACTCCATATACAGGTGGTCCTCAACTTATGACCACAATTGATGGTAAACAGAAAACAGAATTTCTGTTGCTACACAAGATGGTTGTTTTATCCAATTTCACCACCTTTTTTTGCCATGATTTGCCAAAAAATACAAAAAACCCTCCTCCCTGCCACTAAATAGTCAATAGCTTGATTAGCCAACAAGTCAATAAGTATTTTGTAACATTTTTGTAGAAGTTCCTGATGACATCCCACAGTGGAACATCTCTATTTTAGACATCAAAATCCCCTTCTTGAATATGGACTCTCAGAACAATTAAGCACATAAGTATCTGTTGTATAAATGTAGGTGACCCTAACTTTTATTATTTTATTTATTTTTTACATTTATATACCGCCCCATTCCGAAGACTCGGGGCGGTTTACAACTTATAAGCAATAC
>JANHFL010009634.1:12083-22551 GCA_032468155.1 Oxyrhabdium leporinum | reverse complement strand
GGTAAGTGCAGGACACGCACAGAGGCTCAGGGAGGGCAAAAAATGGGCCTCCCAGAAGTTTGAGGAGGCCAGAAACGGGCCTGTTTCTGGCCTCCAGAGAGCCTCCGGAACCTGGGATGGCTGTTTTCACCCTCCCAGAGGCTCGAGGAAAGCCTCCAGAGCCAAGGGAGGGCAAAAATGCCCCCCCTGCCATTGTGCAGGAGGCTGACTAGGCCATGCCCACCATGGCCATGCCCACCCAGCAACTAGGCAGAGAACCTGTTGCTAAAATTTTTGAAGCCCACCCCTGAATTTAAGCAATACAAAAAATGTGCACATTTCTAAGACGGTCAGAATTCTTCATGAGATAAAATGAAATGAAAAGTTGGAATTGAGGGATTCTAAAAACTTGGCTGGGCATTTTAAGCTATGATGTTTCCTATCAGAAGTTACTCCGATGAAATTTATGGATGGAATGCAGTGTTCCCTGTTAGGTCTTGATTCTATTTGCCCTGTTTTTGTAATATCACTTGCATAATGAGAAGTTCTGGAAAACTGAAAAGTTTACACACCTTATTGTATTATTTTGGTCCTTTCTGATAAATATTATCATCCAACTATATATTTTAGATATTCTCATTATGATGTTACAAAATTCAAGTTCAATTGGCTCCAACAGTTCAAAATGTCTGTTTCAAGACTCTTATTCAAATAAAGAAATTTTACCTAGCTACTTTTTGAAAGATAAACTGGCTGTGATTAGATGCTGTTGGCCTCAGAATGATTGGAGTATTTTGTTTAATAGATAATTAGAGTTTAGGGGAAATAGTCCAGATTTCCAAGCTGAATTGCAAAGGAGGCTTTTGGGAATTAAAAAGGAAAGTGATGCTTGAAAAAGACTGGCCAAGAGAGACATTTATAAAATATATTTGCACATAGTTCAATTCTGTCCAGCTCCAGAAACTCTGAGTGGCTTGCAACAAATAATAAAGCCGCAGTTGTTAGCATACAAGTTTTATGTCAATTTTTCCTATGGAAAAAATGCTTCCAATGTAGGCGGAGACATAAAATCATATTGTATCCTAGACATTATCCATAGGAGTATGTATATGCACTCCCTCTTCCAAGGGCACTTCCAGATATATATCTTTACTCTTTCCCAAATTGTGTGATTTCACAATATAATTTTGGGCTTGTTCACTTTTTCTGATTATTGGAATGGACATTCCTATGAGTCTGCAATTCCTACTGGGAACTGAGAGACATCAGAGATTGCCTTCCTTAGCCAATTAGACAATGAACATCGCCTTGTCCCATCTGCTCAACTTTATGGCCATGTATAAATTCCTTCTCTACTGGGGGAGTTTAGCTCCAGGCACATATAAGTTGCTAACCTCTAAAAACTATATTAAAGAAAGATTACATGTTTGAGAAATCATCAGTCTAATTCTCCCTCTCCCCCATATCAAATTTTAGACCAGATACTTTATCACAAGGAGAGTGTCCTTCCGTTTAGAATCTAATGCAAATTTGGCACTTAACCAGCATTATTAGTATTAGGAAATTTTAATTTCCACAAAATTCATAGACACTGCGGCTTGATCACAGCTATGCAAATTTCCAGCTTGTTCCCTCTCCTTCCTTGCTGTCAAAAAGAAAACACTTTTTAATGTTCCAAGGTGTCATGTGGCAGCAAACAACCTTGAATGTAATAAACATGACTGCCTTTGAAGATAAAATGCAAGAGAGTGTGTACACACACATACACGGACACACTTCCATTGAAGATAAAATAGAATGGAAAAGAGAGCCGTATGTATACACAGAGACACGCTTCGATTCCATTTTATCTTCAAAGGCACACAAAGACATACACACAAACATATTTTATAATGATTGTTTGGCTATTTCTTTTCTATTATACCTAAGCAAATCATTTGTAGACTTAAAGGGCAAAGTTCTGCACGTAGGTGATATGGCTCAGCTGGTAACCCTGAACTTTTGTTCCGAGAACAGCACCTACGCTGCTGGGCAAGCTGCCAAGACAGCTGCACCCACATAAAACTCGGTGCTGCTAAGATGAAAGAAATCTGTCTTTATCAGAAAGGGGTTTGGATTACCACACCTCCTTCCTCATTTTCTCTTTTCCTTTCAAAATCTATACTTTTATTACCCATGAATCTTTATAGTTATCTGGAATTTTGAGGAAGCATTGATTCTCTGAAATTATTATTAATTCTAGGAAGTTTTTAATGATACTTCAGGATCTGAAATGACAAAATGTACTCAATTAATTATCAAGCAGCACTACTCACTAGGGTAGGCTTTGAAAGCTGTCAGGCCATCTTCTTCCCAAATAGTTGTACATCAACTTTCTCTTGGCAATACTGATTTCAGCTATACAGGTAGTCTTTGATTTACATCAGATGACTTTTGACCATTTTTCACACTTATGACCATTGCTGCATCCCTACACCATGTGATCAAAATCCAGATATTTGGCAACTGACTTGTTTTTATGATGGTTGCAGTGCCCAAGGTCATGTGATCACCTTTTGCGACCTTCTGACAAGCAAAGTCAATTAGGAAATGAGATTCACTTAACAATCATGTTACTAACTTAACAACTGTAGTGATTCGCTGTGGCAAGAAAAGTCATAAAATGGGGCAAAACTAACAACTGACTTGCTTACCAACAGAAATTTTGGGCTCACTTGTGGTTGTAAACTGAGGACAATATGTAGTTTAACACAGCTGAAGAACAGCAGAATGAGTAGAAGGTTTCTCCTCCATACTGCCTTCAAACAAAACTGGCTTTTTATGCATATGCTGTATATCTTCCTAACTTTTTTCTGTGCAGATCTTTCTGTAGTACCAAGGGAGATTCTATCTTCCAAAGCATAGGGGTCTCTTCTGGAGCCTTAAACGTTCTTTATTTCATTCCAAACAACCATAACAGCAGCATTAACATGACTAATTGTGATATGGATCACTGATTTATGACAGCGTCAGTGTCCAATTATTTTGCATACTGTTTTTAAGTGTGGTGATTTCTGCTTAATATTTTATATTGTTTAAGATACTCTGAGCCATGTTCATGGTTTCCCAGTTCTCCTTTGGTAAACTCAAGACATCAAGCAGGGTTCCCCTTTCAGCTATATCAGTATACTTTTTTTTCTGTGCCAGGGACCATGGTTGCAGGCTCAGAGCTGTATTCCAAAAAGGGGCCAAAATAAAAGCTACCTTTGATTTCATTTTATTACATTTACATGTAATTAAAACTGAATATTGCAGATATGCTTATTCTCCAGTCATTTATTTAATGATCTCCGATCACATTGCAAAATAATTTATTATTTTATTCAATGTATATCGACTTGAGTCTCTGGACCACACTCAAGGCCTGAGAAGCCACATGGAACTTAAGTTGTTCACCTCCAAATATTATCTCCAATTCTATGCATAACTTTAGGAGTTATTCTGGGAATTGCAATCCAGCAACATCTGAACATATATTGCCTATTGCCCATCTTCTGATTAAGGCTATTAGTAGCCTTGCCTAAGTGAGGACTGCACAATGTTGATATTTCTTCCATACTGTTCTGCAATTTGCTGAAGGTATGTGGTTACACTCGGGTATACCAATTCAACAAGTAGCACATTAAGTCCAAAAAGAAGGCACCAGAGCAAAGAATATAACTCATACAAGGGACAGATCTATTGGTTGATCAAGATACTAAATTCTAGATTTCGGCCATTTTTTTCTTTAAAGGGCAAGATTTATAAATTTAAAAGTATATACAGGAGCTTGAGTTATAAAAAGCTGGCAACACCCTGATCTAGGCTGCCTGAATGGCTATTCATCATCATTTCTATGATAATTGCTAGCTTGGGGAAAGAATGTACTCCTGATGTTTTTTTGTCTTCTTTCTTCCTTCTATAGCTGTGTCCCTTGAACTGCCCTCTTGGCATTTTTGCAGCCTACTTTGCTTACCATATTATTTTTTTATAGTAATTGAATTTCTAGTAATAACTGCTTGCTTTATGTTAACATGCCTCTCCCTGCCTCCATTAACAGCCAGCAGGGAGAAGTATACATTCACATACACACACATACACACACATGCCAATTGACATCTACACTGGCTGTAATAGCAGAAGGTACATCAGTGTAATGGGATATATCCTAAGAAAGAGGGATAATAGGTATTATCTCTTTGCAAGGTTTGCTTATGTGGTTTTCAGTTGGGAAGGAAAAAATAATTTTAAATCATGTTCTTCTCAAACCCCGCAAAAGATCTTACTTCATAATCCCCTTTATCATGCTAACATGCAGAGGGTGACTAGTGACAATTTAATTTCAACATCATTTTCCAATTAAATTTAAACTGGTAAGTACTGCCTACCTCACCCCACCCAAGGTCTTAGTTATTTGTTTAAGGTCATACTTTGAGAAGATATGAGAACTAAGGTCCAAGCAAAGAACAGCTGCTGAAGGCTCAGAAAGTTTTGGAGGTGACTTGGAGAAAAGTATGGTACAGATGGTCTCAAAGCTATCTTCATAAAGAAGCTGCTTTTGAATTACAGCATACCATGTTGTAAAAGCAAGCTCTGTCTTGTCTGACCATTAACATATCCTTGAACATTCAACCTATTCTTAACTTGCTGGAAATTGTCAGGGCATACAAAATAGGAACAAGTTTTTACAAGCAAAAGTCATTTTGAAATGTACAATATATGGCTCATTCACTCACTCTCTTAAAAATTAAAATAGAACTATTATCAAATATGTGCTAGAAATGAAAGTTGCACTAAAAACTGTACTCGGCTTTGAATGTGTAAATTGTTTCCTCTTTCACCACCCCATCCTGTATTTCATTTGATGGTTTTGTCAGTTACATTCAGATAAAACTAGTTTAGAGCTCCTTAAATTCTTAATATCTTTTTTTTTTTAGCCAGAGAGGTGAGATACATTTTTTGTGATCCCAACTCCTAGATATGAATGGTTGGGTCTTTTCAACAACAATGCTCTATAGCAGGGGTGGTGGACTTCAATGCATGGCTGGCTTGGGAATTCTGGGAGTTGAAGTCCACAGGTCATAAAGGGGCCATAGTTCTCCACCCCTGCTCTAAATGTTCTTCTGCATCCTTTCCTCAGAGGCTTTTAAATGCTTTGTCTTCTGCAATTCCACATAGATTGCAATCTTACATCATGCTGAACTATTTTATTTGATTGGTGATGGCTTGTTGTGTTGTGAATGAAGTCACTGGAGGTTAACTTACTTTAAGCATTTTATTGGAGCTCAGTCAGTTGAGTTTAATAAATCATAATTGACCCAAATCATGATTGTTTCATGTGTAAACCTGATTACTAAACTGTCTGCTGAGACATCCTGATTCACTATAGCTGATCATAGGACTTACCCAGCCTGGTGGCCTAAGTTTTCATACATATACATGTGAGCTAAGAGCCATGGTGGTGCAGTGGTTAGAATGCAGTACTGCAGGCTAACTCTGCTCACTGCCAGGAGTTCGATTCCTTTGATTCTGACTGGCTAAAGGTTGACTCAGCCTTCTATCCTTCTGAGATTGCTAAAATGAGGACCCAGATTGTTGGGGGCAATATGCTGACTCTGTAAACTGCTTAGAGACAGCTGTAAAGCACTATGAAGCGGTATATAAGTCTAAGTGCTATTGCTATTGCTACATAAAATTCAATAGAAAATAAATAATAGTAGATGCAGCGTTTTAATAGAAGAAGAGGAAGATGGGTACTGTTTTCCCTAAACTCTTCTTACAAGGCAGAGACAGAAAACCCTTTATTTCTAACCATGTTTCACAGTACTTGTAATTTCTTTAGAAGAAAATGATAGGAGTTCTATTGTGTTTCTATGCTATAATATTTCATGATACATTTATACAGGCCGAGCAGTGGGAAAAGGCTCACAGCACTGGCATGCCAACAGATTCTGTTCCCCATCAGCCATAATGGGATCATTATACCAGAGAATTAAGGTAATTTCCTTTTAAAATCCACTCCAGCACAAACTGATTTCCTGTTACAAACTCAGATTTCCCTAACCCATTACTGTTCACTACGATATCATTAATGTCTTCTTTAGCCATTTTAGCTCAGATTTCTGCATCCCAGCAAAATAATACTGTCACTTATCTTTTTTCAGGTCTTAAGAGACCTTTCTTGCAGCCATCCATTCAGATACATGTCCTTCTGTCCCCTGTGATCCTGTCCTTCCACCTGAAACTGTACAGTATATATCACCCTTCCCCAACCTAGTAGCTTCCAAATATATTGGAACTCTATTTTCCAGAATGGTGAAAGCTATGGGGCTACAATCCCTTTGTTACCCACAATATAAGCATTGCTATAATGCTGGGTGGTGTGGGTCATTACTTGCTCAGATATTGCTACTGCCTGAGTAACTATCAATCTGAATGTGCCATAATTTCATTGACACTCCTTCATGTCACTAGTCTTGCATCAGTCTTATTGTAACCATCATACTCATATGTGTTTTGTAATATTTCTCACCATGCACTCCCTGACTCTTCGTAAATGGGAAGCACCATTGAGAATTGCTTGTTTAATCTTTCAGCATTTATTTATTTATTTATTTATTTATTTGTTTGTTTGTTTGTTTGTTTGTTTGTTTGTTTGTTTATTACATTTATCAGTCAGCCAGCTTACCACAGGGTAACTCTGGACACCTTACAATATTAAAAAGATAATACTATATAAATACTACAAACATATAAATATATAAAATACAAAAACTAAAAGTTGGGAAGGGAGGGAGGAGGATGAGGGGGGGAGAGCAGGTGGGATCTGTTATTAATCTATCAACCACCCCCAACATGAAGCTCCTCCTTTGGAGCTCCAAGCCATCTGGCAGAGCCAGGTGTTTAAGCTCTTGTGCAAGGTCAGAAGGATTGGAGTCGACCTCACTCTGCAGGGGCAGGAATGATGGCAGAGAAGGCTCCTCTCCTGAATTTTGACAGCCACAATACCCCACAACATGGCGGGCTGGGCCGGTTCCAGTGGGATGAGATCATCCTCAAGTAGCCTGGACCCATACCATGAAGGCCTTTAAAGATAATTACCAATACCTTGAATTGCACCCAGAAGCAAACTGGCAGCCAATGCAGTTCATGGAGCAGTGGTATTAAACACACCACTCTTGGTGCCCCAAAAACTGCCTGCACTGCCAGCACCTTTATACCAGCTGTAGCTTCTGAATGCTCTTCAAGGGTAGCCCCATGCAGAACACATTGCAATAGTCCAAATGTAAGATAACTAGGGCTTGAATGACTGACTATAAGGACTCATATACATTCTTTTCAAGAACTCATCCTGATCAATGTAGAGAAAAAGATTTTAAAATAAGTAAATACCAAGAAACTGAGTCATTAGTCTACTGGAGGCAGGCTGATGACCTGTGAGAAGCACAACAGAATGCTGAATCAGAGCACATGATTTTATGAGTAAAATTCGGACCACACCAAGTTAACATTAGCCATTATTCTAGTTATCAAGAAGCCACATTATGATTCTTGGGAAATATACACTGCTAAATTAGTAAAATATTTTCTTAATCTTTGTTGTTATTTAACAGGATGACCATGAAACAGAAGAATACCACGAAAGAGAAGAAAATAGTTTAGAGAACAAATGGATTCATTGAGAGAATGTAGAACCATATAGAATGCTAACTTCAACTTTGTTTAGCATTTTAAAAAAACACCTAAAATGAAGTATTACCAATCTCCTGTATGTTTACAAGCCTGCCTATGTGCTAGTTTAACTCTTTAACAGAAACATAGAATAGGAAGGTTCTATTTGCCCAGGGAGATGAGGGAGGAAAGGGACATAAGTGCAGATGAATGAGCCAACAGAACCAGAGCCAATGCTAAAGATTTGTTTTGTGGTTGCAATTCAGCCAAAAATTATTTTCCCAATATTTAGACAAAGATATCAATTAAAGTTGTTGACGTGGTTCTCTTGATAGGTAAGTATGGATACAAAACCTTTTAAGACAAACTTGTCTTCCCCCTAAACCAGGAATGGGCAGCCTATGGTTCTAAGCCTATATATTCTCCTCAGCCAGAAATGTCTGAAGAGCATGGTAAAAAAAAAAATAGACATGGAAGCTACAACAGTGCAATCAAACCTCTGCCTGATTTTTTATATCTGTTGTGGACTCTGGGAGCAGCTTTGTGCCTCTGGTGTATTTCACAAGACCCTTAGATGAATTTTAAATATACTCAACCAACCCAGTTGACTGGGTTTGTAAAACATGTTAGGTCAAAACTGAATAGACTACTGAGGCTTAGCATAGTGTTGGAATTCAGTTAATTTGTTTTAGTCTGCATATTACATCAAGTAACAACTACAATCAGTAAGTTAAATTAGTTTTGTTTTGAAGGAATAAGAGTTTATTCATTAACCTTATTTTCACAATTTGGTAAGCCAACCCTATACTCTAATGAGTGACATTAATCAATAAAAGGAGCACAATGTAAAAAAGAAAAAATAGTTTGTACTTCATATAGATCAGGGGTCCTCAACTCCTGGTCCATGGACCAGCACCAGTCCGTGGCATGCCAGAAACCAGGCCATACAAACAAGCTAAGCCCTATCGCAGGCATCACATGAAACCATGCGTCCTGCGGTCCGTGGAAAAACTTCTCTCCATGGAACTGGTCCCTAGTGCCCAAAAAGTTGGGGGGCGCTGGTATAGATAATGCAGTTTGCTTGGTTATGATTAAGTATATTATGTGAACTCAAGCCAAATGTTATTTATTTCAAACTATAGTTCAGTCAGTTTAGTTAAGGCTTGAAATACTGGACTAGAAGCAGAAACTGTGAGTTCTGGTCCTGCCTTAAAATAAAGTCAGCTGGGTGACTTTGGCCCAGTCACAGTATCTCAGACTTAGAAAGGAGGCAATGGCAAACCACTGATGCCCAGAAACTACATTTGCCCATGCAGATGCCAGGAGACAAGACTGACTGGAAGGCCAAAAACAATATCTTAATATTGTATAATATTCTCGCCAGAGAAAGTAGAGGCAGAAAACAGAAATACAGGACACCTTTGCCATCATTATTGGCATCTAGGTTTTGACAGAAAAATAAAAGTTTCCACACCCTTCACCAAATGCTCCGGGATATTTGTTGCTATATTGCAACAACTGTACACATACTCAAATCAATTACATAGTAGTTTTCCAATGTCTTTAAGCAGACCAGACAAATTAGCAGTTTTCCTACTAAGCCTTCTCTGAATGAGGTTCTAAGAATAGACCCAGGATCAGCACCCTTTATTTGACATTTGTACGGGTACCCACTAGCCAATATATTTGTTTTGGTAAATAATGAACATGTGACCACAGGGATTGAGAACTAAGAGGTGCCTCCTGACTCCCCATTGTGATCCTCTACTTGCTGAGAGTGAATTTATGCAGCTAGGAGTTTTTCCTTGGCTGCAGAATCTGATTTAGAATCCTAAGAAATCTAACTTCTAAATCCTGCTGAAAATCTACATGGATGAAAATCTATACCTGGTGCAGAAGCTCTGAATATTGTAAAATGGGTAAATATTAATATCCGGATGATTGTAAAGGGAAGAGAGAAAAGAGAGCTTGAATATGCACAGTATAGATCTCTCTGGCCTTATATCTGTTATTTCTGAAACTATAACATTAAAACAGTTCTGAATAGCGGTTTCAACCCAGTTGCTCAGTAGCTAGTAGCCAAAATTAAAAGCCAGCATCTTATAGACCTCAGTAACCATTAAACAGCATGATTGTTTAGTGAGAAACATTGAATTGCTATATGAGACTGGCCCTCAATGTATATGAGTCCATCAATGGAAGTGGAAATTCTTAAAAAGTTCAGAGCAGACCCAGAACAGATTTAACTTAAAACTAAATTTCCTTTGCCTTTAACCTAATTGGGAAATAATACCAGCAGAAGCTTTCATGAGTCCCCATGGTGATTTGCATTAGTGTCATGGATCAGCAAGGAAGTGTAATCATTCCTGACTAAGCCCTGATTAATTTGGACGAGCAATTCTCTAGTTTAGTTGCACTTGGGGACGATTAGGCTTTTTGCTTCTTCTCTGAGATTTTGTATTTTGAACATTTGGGCTATTCAGTCTGTCCTGTCCAGGAAAATTCATAGTTTATTACAAATCACATCCTAGGTGTTTACTGTCCACATATGATGGTTAACATCAGTTCACTTTAAACTTTGTGACTTAAGTCTTGTCCCTATTAATCAGCACATGTGTTATTGTTGCTTTATTTTGTTTTAAATTTGGCCTAACTGCTTTTGCTTCCTAGCATTATTTTTTGGGGGGGAAATTTATGTTTTTTCTGTTGTCTGGTCTCCATATACTGATCTCTCTCTCTCTCTCTCTCTCTCTCTCTCTCTCTCTCTCTCTCTCTCTCTCTCTCTCTCTCTCTCTCTCTC
>JANHFL010009632.1:0-19556 GCA_032468155.1 Oxyrhabdium leporinum | reverse complement strand
TCTTCAGCTCCCGGCGAAAGGTCTTCAAATCCGGGAGCCTCCGAAGTGCGGGGGGTAGTTCGTTCCAGAGGGTAGGGACCCCCACAGAGAAGGCGATAGAAAGGATGGTGAAAAAAAACCCAGAGCCGCTATCCCAAATCAAGTGTCAGCCAGTCTGAAGTTGAAGTCCCCACACAGATCCTTCCTTGGGACCAGCTGTGGAGAAAGGAATTCTTCTGAAAAGAATAGTGAGATTTAACTTGGAAGTTCAACGTGCTGCAGGAAACATTTCCTCACAATGCTTCTTCCTTCGAACTCCTTTGAACCGCTGTACACCCTTGGAAGCTATGCCCCAAACTGGCCTTTGGCTGGCCTGAAACCAGAGTTCCTGCCCCGCTTCAGACCAGAGACAGGGCCCAAGATGAAGGGGATGTGCTGGCCTATCCAGGTCAATCCAAGTCTGCCCAGTAGCAAAGGTTTGCTGAGCGAATGGTCAGGAAAAGCCATTTCCTGTAACTCTGGAGAAACAATTGTTTCAAATGGGAGATGCCTTCATTTGCAACCCTCATCTGAGAGAAAGTGCTTAAGAGCCTCCTTCTGTGAGCTGAGAGAGCCACTGCCTGGGGTTCTCTCTGCTGGCCCCAATTCTCTGCCTGTCCACTCACCTGCCACTGTGGTGCAGCAGGATTGCAGCTTGGTTTGCTTCAGTATTTTAAATGAACTTACACCACCTGGTTTCTGGCAGCAGACTTTCTTCTTGACTTCCACCAGTGGTTTTTGCTCTCTGTGGGAAGCAGTGAGTGCAAATGAGGACAGAAGGTCTTCATCTGTCCCCTTTTTCAGCTGGGGAAGTCACCATCAGAGTTGCAAGTCTGAGGACAACCCTGAGCCTGCCCTCCGCCCATCCCAGCTGAGAGCCAGACTCTTTCCTTCAGCTAGCTGGGCATGAAAAAGGACGGAAAGATGGCAGCTGATGACGTCAGTCAATACAAAAAACTCCCACTTGCCAAGTTGAAGTATATTTGAAGAAAACCCCAGATCCTCTCTAGACAGTCTTCTGGTTCTTCTAAAGCAGATGGCAATGTTAGACTCGGTGCCTTGTGTGGATATCTGGAGGTCCTGGAAGTTGAGAATGGGCTGCTTCGAGGGTGCTAGTCTAACATACCTGTTTGTTCAAGGAAGAAACGCTGGAGGTGGGTAATGCCACTCTCCAGTTACACCGCTAGGTGACGTTGAACATCGTTGGAAAGAGTGGGCAAGTCAGGGAAGGCAAAGCTTGCTCCTCCAGCAGTCCCACCGATCTGCCTTCAGGGCATCCTGTGGCTCGGCCGAGGGGCAGCAGCGGGCTTTCCCTTCCCCTGCTGGGGCCCTCTAGAGGCCTCTCTAGCTTCGCCCTGCTCCCCGCAGGGGCCCCCGGTGCGGAAACCCCAACCGGGCTGAGCGGAGGCTGCTGCCTGTCTTGAGCGGGCTCTTTAAGGCAGGGCCTGGCCGGTGGGGCGGGGAGAGGGGGCGGCGGCAACAGCAGCGCGAAGGGCCGCCTCGTTCCCCACCCTCCGCACTTCTTCCTGCTGGGCGGGCGGGCGTGCGAGCGAGCGGTAGAGGGAAGGAGGGCCAAGAGACCGCGGCCCGAGAACCCCGCCATCTGGCCGGTCAGTCAGTTCGCTCCGCGCCCGCGTCCTCGGCGGGTCCAGCGGCCCCTCCCTCCCTTGCCGTCCGCCTCGCCCGCCCCGATTCTGGGACCATGGCCGGGGGCAGCTCCATTGAGGCAGTCAAAAAGAAGATCCAGACGCTGCAGCAAGTGGCGGACGAGGCCGAAGAGCGCGCCGAGCACCTGCAGCGGGAGGTTGACGCCGAGCGCCAAGCCAGAGAACGGGTGAGCGGCGAGCCCCGATGAGTATCGGGTGTCGACCCCCCCATCGCCCGCCGGGCCCCGCTAGGGCTGCACGTTGTTCCTCTTGTAAGCATGTGCAGAGGGCTGGCCGCGGGGCCGAGCAGCAGGCGGCTCTTTCGGGAGCAAGGGGGGGGGGCTCCGACTGAGCACTCCGCTTCGGATCGCCGTCCTGTCCTCCCGCGAGCGGGCCCTGCCCTGCGCAGGTACGCCGCCGCCTGTTTTCGGGCTGGCGCGGCTGCTCCTCCCCTTCTCCCTGGCTCGAGCGGAAGCCCGCGGCTGGGAGGGAGCAGCGCCCGCAGCAGCTGGCTTTCGGGAGCCCATGCTGCTCTCCGCCTCTGGATGGGCCGCCTGGATGGCGGGAGAAGCATCCCCCTAGCCTCCCACCTAGCCAGGCCGCGGTCACCTGGATAAGACCCGGGCGGGGAGCGGTTTGTCTGCTGCTGATTTCCTGTGGGGGTCGGCAAGAGAGTGCTCGGCTGCCCCAGGACTTGCTTTCGCTTCCCACCTGGTCAGCTGAAAGTGGGGTGGGGGGCTTCTAGGAGAGATTGCCCCAAAAGCAAAGGATTTAACACGAGGAGAGACAGGTTGCGCTAGTGAGGTCCCCGAGGCTTATCTCATAATATATATATTCAGAGCTCAGGGTTGAAAGGTGGGGTCCTTGGTGGTCTCTGAGCTTGGCTGTTTTCTTGCAGATGTTCCATGACCCAAACTAGGTAATTTCTTCAGTGCTGATGTTAACTGATTACCTAGACCACAGATAATATTACCTATTTTGAATAATGGAATACCTGCAAGAATATACAACCAAGCTCAGAGACCACCAAGGACACCTCATATGAAGGAATAAAATGGCCTGGTGCAGCAGGACCCCCGTTTTTTCTCCCCTTCCCACAAGGTATCAGATTCTGGGGGGGGTATCCATCTGCATTGCCTCCCCCAGAGACCCAGCATCTTGAGCAGCAGGAGTGCTGCTTTGCTGAATGGACTTGAGGGCTGCTGTCTTCATTGCGCAAAGGATTTCAGAGCTGCTTTGAAGGCCCATCTAGTTCAGTTTTGTCTGTGCAGTAACTGCTTTCTGGATCTTGTTGAATCCTCAGCATCCTTCGCTGTGGAAATGCCATGTGGGTAACAAGGGGATTGCCCTGTCCTCCCATGGCTGAGCCAGACTTACTGTGGCTCTGCTAGGGTCCAGATGTGTGCACTTCCAAGCCCCGGGAACTATTCCTGCAGGGTGTGGAAGTGAAGCTCTCCCCATTGGGCTCTGCTGTTTCGAGGTGGGTTGCCTTCAGAAGTGACCCTCGATGAGCCTTGATGGCTCAACAGGGATTGGCTCAGGCTTCCATAAAGCCACCTCAGGGCACCGGATGCCATGGGCCAATGTCCACAGCCCAGAAAGGACAGCCGAATCTCTGGGTGCAAAGATCACACCCCGGAAGGAGAAGCCATGAATTGGGCTGGGCTGCTTGGACCTTTTGTCCTCCCCTCCTGCCCTGCGGCCTGGGTGCTCTGAGGCTCCTCTCCAGCCCAGGCCTGGTTACTTCATCCTGGTGTTTGATTGTGCCCCCTTCCTCCCCAGCACATTGTGTCATGCTCCAGTTTCCTGCCAGGCGCCCTCTCCAGAGCCCTGGGAAGAGACGGCTTTTCTGACCCTCCGTATGGCCCAGTGGCTCCCTGTCTGCACGTTCTTGGGCCTCCCTCATGCCAGTGGCAGCTTGACCTGGCAGGATGCTCCTCCCTTGCCTGGAATGTGTGGAGTGGGGGGGGGGGGCGCTGCCTTGCTCCTCCTCCCCTGAGCATGCAGCCCACCTCCATTGGGCTGCTGCTGCAATAAACAGGAAATCCTCCCCCCCCCCCAAACTCCCATTGTCCTCCTCGTCTGGGGAATATGCTGCTCTGGGGGGGGCGGGGGGGGCATTCCTCCCGCTTTAGTCAGCACTGCCTAAAAGAAAGCAGCAGGACTCCCTCCTCTGTCCCACCCTTGCTGCTGCTTTACCCCTCCCCATCAGTCTTTGCAGGAGTTGAGTCAGCCTGCCAGAAAGGGCCTGTTAGGGAGGGGACTTGGAGTCGGGGCAGTGTGTGGGAGCCCCCCCCCCATGCTACTTCATGGAGTTCCTGTTCTAGAATAAAGTCCAGCTGCATCCAGAGTGTCTTAATTGGGGGGAGGGAAGAGATCTTTTCCCTTTCCCTTCAGTGCTGCCTGAGTTGGCCCTGAGGCTGCTGTGCCCCAAACACTCAAGGTTCCTGGCTCCATTTTTATTCATTTAGTGGGTTCATGGGTCACTTCCGGTTCCCAGCAGTCTCCCGGCCTGCCACGCCCAAGGTCCCACATTCCTCCTCCTCCTCCTTTATGGAGCTCCTGCTGGCTTTTGGGGGCTACGAAGCCCCATGGGGCAGCAGCAGGTTCCCAGGCCCCAAGGCAGGATGTAGGATGAGAGCGAAGGGGTGAGGTTGAGTCGCAGGAAAGCCAGCAGCAGCTCTGCAGCGGGAGGCTGAGGAGCCCTGGAGAGGCTGCCCTTTGTGTGTGGGGTGGGAGGGCCTGGTGGCCAGAGATGCCCCAGCACAGACTTTGTGCCCAGTAGAAACGCCCCTCTTTTCTCCTACAGCCAGGCACTGCCCTACTCCACCTCCCCTCATCCGCTACTCTGCCCTTGGGGCGGCTCTTTCCTCCTTCCTTCCCTGCCCACTAGCCCCCCCTTCCCCCTTCCATCCCCTCAGGGCGGAGCTGCAAAGAATCACTCAAATCCCTAGCCAAGCTTAGCCGGTGGTGGGGCAAAAGGGTGCTGGGTACATGCAGCTGTCCAGAGGAGTGGAGGCCCCACCCCCATTCTGTGGGAGGGGGACATTCCCTAATGTTAGCAGGAATCTACAAAAGGCAAAGGGACCCTTTGGGGAATTGGGTCCCAGGCTCTTTAGATTTCTGGGCTGATAAGGCACTGGATATCTTCTGGGAGTGAATAAGTTCCTAGTGTGCTTTCCCCTGCACACCCACATGTATGGATCCCAGTCAACAGCCTCGCGGCAGTCTTCATGCTAAGGAGTGGCTGCCCATTGCCGTCCTCGAATTGTAGCCGTGCAATGCCACTGTTCCATTTTCACAATAACTCTGCCCTAGAGAGGACTGTGGTCCCTCCCCTTTCTCTGATTCTGAAATACATTCCTTCTGCCATCCTCCAGAAAAGGGTTCCTGCCTGTTTTTATCACTTCTAATTGAAGGGCAACCTACAAATCAGTTAAATCAATCAATAAAGGACGGGAAAGGTCTCAGAAATACTGAGGTCTATTTCTTGTATTACGTTGAAGCAGAATCCATCCGTGTTCTGTAGGCTGGAGAAAGACTGCAGAAGTGCCAAATCATGGGGCATCGTCAAATCCATAAGTAGACCCAGAGTATGAAATTCACGGGAAGGGTAAAGGCTTTTATTGAGATTGGCTATAATAATAGAGTCTCGCAGGCCAGACTGAGGGGTGCCTCCTCTCCCGGTGAATCAGGGAGGCGTCTACCTGAGCCTCTTCTGAATATTACCAGTCTGCTGGGGCCCGAAGGCCTTTTCCCCCCCTCGTTGCTCCATCAAGGTCATCTTCCCGGAGGCCTACAGGAGCACGCTTGGTGTGCTTGGGGCTTGCAAAGCAGGGCCAGGAATGAAGTTCCTCAGCACCTGAGGCTGGAGAGCTGTACTCAGGGTCAGGGCTGACCTTCTGGGTACAGGTCTAGGTTTAATCCCAGACGTTTCTCTTGAGGAGGGCAGAAAATGTGGTTCTCTAGGTTATTCTGGCGTTGCTGCTGCCCATCAGAAGGACCCTTGCCAGGCGGTTCCTAGAAATCAATCACCTTTGAGGGATCTTGTACTGGATGGCTCGGGCCGGGGGGGGTGGTGTTCTGGTATTTGTGGGAAGAATGACCAACCCAGGTCCTCACCTGGGCGTGTGGGGAGTGAATCTTCTGAAGTGTGAAGAGATCACTCTGGCTGTGGGTGTAGCCCTTAAGGAGGGAGATGGGTCTGGTCTCAGGGCCCTCATTTCTTTGCAGGCCGAGTCAGATGTGGCATCTCTGAACCGCCGTATCCAGCTGGTGGAAGAGGAGCTGGACCGAGCACAGGAGCGCCTGGCCACCGCGCTGCAGAAACTGGAGGAGACGGAGAAGATGGCTGACGAGAGCGAGAGGTGGGACTGAGGTTCATTGGGAGGCAAGCGAGGACCCTTCCTCTGATCAACCCAGATGAAGCCATGGGGCTGCTGGGAAGGACCGGAGGGTCCTTGTTGTTACTGAAGGTATGAGAAGAAAATAAGCCAGGCCCAAGAAATCTGCTTCCAGGAGAAGATCCTCCTGTGCTACGAAGCGTGTCAGGCAGCCAGAGACCTCCAGCATTTTTGGTCTCCGGCGGCTGCTTCAGCATCTTCCCACCTGATGTTTAGAGTCTTCCATGAATCTTCTCTGCCACGTATTTCGAGGGCGCCCTCGCAGTCATTTGGGAGGGGTCCATCTGACTGTTATCTTGGCGATTCTCCATATGCAGAAAATAAGACCTGCAAATTGGAGTCTCCTGAGGGCAGCAATGTTATGTAGCTTGCAGGAGAAACTCTTTTTGGAGCACTTCGTTGTTAGTAACAGGGTCAAAATAGTGAATCCTTAGAGTTCGTTAGAGACACCTTTGTTTGAAGACGTCGAGTCTCTCGTTACACTTGCTGATGTCTTCCGGGTCTCGCAGGCATAAATGGCTGTCGGGATGACGAAAGAGGCGAGCAAAGGGAGTTTATCAGGAGAAGGCAGGCGTAATAATCCGAGTTACTCTTCAGCCCCACTCCGCCTGCCTAGCTGGCTGCAGAGAACTTTATTGGGTTGCCTGAATCTGAATCCAGGGCTTTTGAAGCACTGAACATGTAAACTGTTCCATGAGATGGAGGAGGGGGTCAAAGGCAAGGCAGGAGCTGTGGGGACTGCAGTCGAAGCCCAGGGACCCATAGTACAGGGTTGGGCACTCCAGGTGCTGAGCAGAAATTAATGGGCAAGGCAGGGTGGGCTCGTGTGCACAGGTCAATTCTCCAGCTCAGCAGCTGCGGGAGGGCTTTCTTAACAAGGGCTTGTTTCCCCCAGAGGCATGAAGGTCATTGAAAACCGAGCCATGAAGGACGAGGAGAAGATGGAACTGCAGGAGATGCAGCTGAAGGAGGCCAAACACATCGCTGAAGAGGCAGACCGCAAGTATGAGGAGGTGAGCCCTGGGGGCCGGAAAAGGGAGATGTCGGCCATGGCCCTGGCTGCCTTTCGGGGTGGGGGGTATCCAGCCCACCCGTTTGACATGGCCCTTTGCTTGCCAGGTGGCCCGTAAACTGGTAATCCTGGAGGGGGATCTGGAGCGTTCTGAGGAGAGGGCAGAGGTGGCCGAGAGGTGAGTACAGCCACGGGAACTACCAGCTCCTTTGTCCGGACATGGAGTTGGAGGGCAGGGGGCATTCTTTGGGGGAATCAGCTAGCTTCCCTCTCCCTCCCTTCCCCTGCGGTGGGGAGAAACACGTGGCTCCTCTCTCACAATTAGTCCGTTTCTCAGCTCCCGCTTGAGAAAGCATCCCAAGCCCCCTTCGGCCCCTGTGCTCCTTTCCTCTCTGCTCTGCAGGGAACTGATGGGCTGGGACGCAGGCTGTGACGCAGGGTGGGGCTCCTGGGGCGCAAGTGGGGAGATGGCTTCTCCTGTGCTTCCCTGCATGGGGGTCCTTCCATCTTCTCTGCTCTTACCCTCAAAAAGACGGGTGCCAAGGTCTGAACTGAGCCCCTGGCTTCAGATGATCGCCAAGGCCTCTTCCAACCTTGCGTTCCTAGGAAGGGGCAAGACAAATGGTGCTGACAGGAGTGGCTCTTCAGAGGTGCCAGGTGGCTTCTATCTTGGCAGAAACATAATGTGTGCCCCTTTGATGGCTTCTCCACATTTTGAGTTCTGAGCAGCCCATCCTGGGCTTACATTGGGGGTGGGGAGGCAGCCCTTGCTGTGTGGGTCATGCTGGCCTTCTCTTCTGGCTAAACCTTGCGTTGCCTCCCCAGCCGTGTGAGGCAGCTAGAAGAGGAGCTGCGTACTATGGATCAGGCCCTCAAATCCTTGATGGCTGCAGAGGAAGAGGTACTGAGTAGGGGGCTCTCCTGCCCTCCTCTCCCTCGTCTCTTTCGCGCCCTTGCTGCGCACTGTCTCCTCTCCTGCTTTTCACTCTTGGTCCTCGGTCTTGAGCCTTTCTCCTCTCTTCTGCCTCCTCTGCTGAGTTTCTATGGCTGGCATCTCTCCTGGATGCCACGCGTCCCGGTGAAGGCTCAGGGCTGGCTGCACCCCCTGCACCATCTGGCGGAGATGGCAAAGGGACGTGTGGAGGGGCTGCTCTGCTGAGCAGCACCTTAGGAGCCTCTCATGGCCTGGCTTGTCCTTGGAGGACACAGAGGCAACGGGGAGGTGGTGGTGGTGGTGTAGTGGGGGGGGGGACGGGGGCTAAACAGCAGCATCCTCCCACAGAAGCAGCCGTCTCAGCCTGGATCACACCAGGAAGGTGACACAACAGCCTCTTCTCATCCCCCGAATGGAAAGGCAGGCTGGGCATCCACCTCCCAAGGGCAGGCGCTTGAGAGGAGCAGGCTCCCCAGGCTCCCCGTGTTTAAAGCTGGCTGGCTTGAGAGACACGTGGGAAGAAGGTTCTGCTGGAGCGACAAAGACCCCCCTCCCCCCAATCCAGCTGGTTTCGTGCAGCTCCGCTTCCTGCCCTGCAGAAGGAATCTCTGGGCCACTTCCTGGGAGCCCCCCTTTTTTCTCTCCACTGATGCTCTCCCTCCCCTCTTTCCCTCTCCTCCTTTCCTTCCTTCCTTCCTTCTGTCCTGCCTCTGCCTCTCTCTGTCTGGCTGGGACACAGTAAATGCGGGGACCTCGAGGAGGAGCTGAAAATTGTCACCAACAACCTCAAATCTTTGGAGGCTCAAGCTGACAAGGTAGGGGGTGGGGCAGGTGTGGGAGCCCTATAAGAGAGAGGGTCCCCCAGCAGTGTCAAAGGCTTTGTGTGGGGAGCAGGCTGCTGCGCCTCGTATTTGATCCCTCCTCTCTCTTTCCTCTCTGCCCAGTATTCCACCAAGGAGGATAAGTACGAGGAGGAAATAAAGCTGCTGACAGACAAGCTGAAAGAGGTGAGGGGAGACGCTGCTTCTCCTGTGGGGGGGGATCCATACGTGTGGGATGGGGAGTGGATGGAGGATCTGGCTCTGAAGGGTCTGCAGGCGGTGTTCAGTGCCCGGCCCTTGGCAGGCAGGCAGGGACAGGCTGCTGACGCACACACAACCCAGTAGCGGCCCAGAAAAGACAAGAATCAACGGAGCAATAGCGGAAAGCGAGGAGCTGCCCCCCCCCCCGAGATTCTCACTGCAGGGGGAACCTGCACTGAGAGAGCTGTCAAGTCCCCCGAGGAGGGAGGGGGCAGGCGCTTTTATCAGAGGACCCCCTGCATTGACTCCTGTCCCCCTGTTGCTGTGGTCTCTGCTGCCTTTCCTTCCTTCCCAGACTCCAGGCAGTTTATGCCACACAGGTGCCCAGGGCTCCTCCCTGCTCAGGCGGGGGGAGCTCCCATCCCCTCTACCGAGCACCCAGTTTCCCACTTGCCTGGCCCAGGCCTGTCTGGGAAGCCCCAAAGGGTGCCTCAGGCCCTGCCGTGCCTTACCCAGGGCGAGAGGATGGGGAGGCAAGCGGGAGGCAGCTGACGTTTTCCTAGGGATGAAGGACCTCACCTGGCATGGCCAGATCCCTGTGTCTGGATGGGGCAGCCTGGCAGAACCACTAGGTCTGTCCCTGCCCTTATTCTCTTTAGCCTCCCCCTGCTCAGATGTAAAGGGTAGCAGGGAGCAGGTAGGACAGAGGGGAGCTCAAGGGAGCCAGAGGAGGGGTCATGACCTGTTTTGGGGTTTCCGAATGGGGGGGCCAGGAGTACCCCTTTGTCCAGCAGCTGAGGGTGGCTTCTGGACAGCTCCTTGATTTCTAGGCCATTGTAAACTCTTCCCCCCCCCCAGGCTGAGACTCGGGCGGAGTTTGCCGAGAGGTCTGTGGCAAAGTTGGAGAAAACCATTGATGATTTAGAAGGTAAGTCTCCCTTCTCCCCAAGAGCGCTTGGCCTGGGGGGTTGATGCCTGCAGGCAGCTGAATGGAGGGCTATGGTGAGACATCAGTGCCTCTGCGCAAGAGTCCCCCCTTCCCCTCTTCCTTCCTCTCACTTTCACTCTTTTCTCCCTCCTACTCCTCCTCCTCCCTCACCACTGCCTGGCTGTCTCTCACCCCCTGCCTTACGTCCACCCTCCCTGCACGCTGGCTGCAGATGAGGTCTATGCCCAGAAGATGAAGTACAAGGCCATCAGTGAGGAGCTGGACAATGCGCTGAATGACATCACCTCCCTCTGAGCCCCAGCACGGCAGCCCTGCCCTGTCACACACACCCCGGCACCCCCTCCTTCTTCAGATGCCTTGTCAGCTCTCTCCCCTTCCCCATACTTCTCCACCCTGGGGGAGGGGTGTGTGACTGGGTGGGGGGGTTCCATAGAGGGAGTGGGGCTTTTCTATGCCCAAGTGCCTTAGGGCTGCACTCTTGGGGGGCTGGCGGTGCTAAGAAAGCAGCCTGCCTTATGTAGGGTGGGAAATTCGGTGGGCCAGGGAAAAGCCCCTGCCTGGGTAGGATGGGAGGGCAACAGACTCCAGGCCCCTGCTGGACCCTCCTGGCTCTGCTTGTCCCTCCACCTTGCCTGTCTTCCTTGGTGCCTTCCATGTTCTGTTCTCATCTTCTTCGTTTCAATAAACATCTCTCAAGCTCTCCTCCTCTCTCCATTTCTGCCTCTTCATTTAAACCTTTTGGTTGCGCCCATCAAGCCTCATGACCATCAGTCCATCAGCCCCTCTCGCCCTTTTGGGTCAAGCGGAGGTTGGGGGAGTAACAGAGCCAAGATTCCTCGCCAGCAGCTAGTCACCCGTTTCTCTGGCTTGGGGTTCCCAGGGTGGGGGGGGGTAAGGATCCAGATGAGTGAGGAAGAGGTCCAGGCAAGGCGTGTGGAGCAGCTCCAGGTGTCCCAGGCTCAGCCATCTGCCAGGGGCACCAAAAGTAGGAGCCGAGCTGCCCGCCTTCCCGTGGGTGCAGCAGTGAGAATCGGTCAGTAATGTTTCCAGAATGACACCTTGGCACACTGCAGCAGTTTCTGCATTAAGAAGGGGCTCCCAGGCCTGCCTCCCCAGGCAGGTTTCCTGCTTCCACGCCTGCACTTGTTCGAGGGGAGCAAGGTGGAAATCTGGAGGGGGGGGGTGTCGGTTCACTGGCTGTGCCAGGAGAGCAGCAGCCTTCTCTGGGGGTCTGGCAGAGGCTTTGGGGAGGGGTGTGAATCGGGCACCTGGCCTCCTTGGTTTCTGTTTTCCTCTGCACTGACGGCTGTGTCTTCTTCCTTCCTTCCTTCTCTCTTTCTCACCACCACCGACGCCTCGGCCTCTTCTCTAGCACGCTTCCAGCAGGAGGCAGAGAAAAACCGTCTCCTTGCTAGAGAACTCCGGCTAGTCCTCAACGGCCTCCACAACTGAGTTAGCATCTCCCTGCCCTGGGAGGGTCCCTCCTGCTCTCCGGGGAGGGGGGGGCCCTGTAGCAACACTTTGCAGCTGGTGTTGGGTGTCCCTACAGGAGGGTTAAGGGCTCGTGCCCAGGCTGCACCTAGGAAAGAGGGAAAGCCTTTGTCCCCCACTGGCCTGGCAACAGATGCTTGGGGGCGCCCAGGGATGGCATGTTCCTGTTGGGGAGGGGTAACTCCACACACCATTGCCGCTGGGGGGAGCATCTACCTGGGCTGGAGAACTGAGGGGTTGGGGCACACTCCTGGTTAGCGGTGCCCCCTCCGTTTTTCCACCTTCTCTGAGTAGTTGCCGCTCTCTCGCTCTCTTAGCACCCTCAACCAGCTGTGATGCACCTGGTTGGTGTGGTGGGCTTGGCCTGGCCTTCTCTTAGCAACCAAGGGGGAGAAGGCTGCCCACTAGCATCTTCTGAGTAGCCTGGCATCCTTGGGGAGCAACCAAGGGGGAGAAGGCTGCCCCCTTCTGAGTAGCCTGGCATCCTTGTAGCTGCTGCTCTTCTTTGGAAGACATGAGACTGACATGCCCCTTGGGTGTGTGTGTGTGTGTGTGCGCGTGCGTGCCTTCCTTTCTTCCTCTCCCTTGGATGGCTCTCAATCTGGCTCTGTGCGCCTGTGCCTGGGTGCGTGTGTCCGTCGCTTGCCTTGTGTTTGCAGAGAACCTGGCCAGTGCCAAAGAGGAAAACGTCGGCATCCACCAGGTCCTGGACCAAACTCTTCTCGAACTCAACAATCTCTGAGGGGCTGAGCTGCGCCTCCCCGCCCCACTTCCCGCCCCCATCCACAGCTCTGGAAGGACGGCCTCCTGCAGCCCAGGCTGATGCCATTCCCTGTGCAGTTGGCGCAGTGCCTCACATTCCAGTGCAGATATTAAAGCAAGCTGAGCAGCGAGGGTGGTGTGTACCTGTGTCATTTTTGGGGCTGGGTGCAAGAGGGTTCCGCCAGTGGCCATTTCACAGTCTGATCTGCAGGGCGAGTTCCTGGTTTCTTTGCTGTTGATGGCCTGCTGGGCATTGGAAAGAGGCAGTTTCTGGCTTGTGAGGCAATGGGAAGACAAGATTTGGGGTCCTTGGACCAGCCACTAAAACTGTCCAAGTCTTGAAAGCGAGAGTTGCTGTTCTCTGGTTTTAACGCGTGAGATATTCCCGCCTGCTGACTGTCCCGCTTAAGAGTCCAGCAAACTTCTTGCCACCCCGAGCCTTTCAGGGGTGGGATCACCGTGCTCCACCTAACCTACCTTCAATAGGGCAGCCTTTGGTTTTCCCACCAGGGGGGGGGGGCTGTGAGGGTATGGCTCAGCTCATTGAGAAACAGCCCGGCACCCATCTCCTCCAGGAAGCAGAGGTATTCAGGCATCCGGTGCAATTGGGGCCCTCTTGTGAGCACCCTTCCCCTCTCTCGCTGGGGTAAGGCACCAGGCCGTGGCAGGGAGAAGACCCAGCTAATATACCCCTGTGCTTGAGGGGTGCCAGCCCTCTCCTTTCCCTGGAGGAGGAAAGGTGGTGGAGGTGGGGAGTTGCTCTTCTGAATAGACAGCCTTAGGGATAGCGTTGCCAGGGGATGAAAGGCAGGAGATGAGCCAAACCGAAGACTGGCTCATACCAACAACCTCTCCACCCGCCCCCATGCACATTGTCTTTGTTTCCTCTGGATGCCCCAGAGAAGATCTCTCTATCCAGCCAGGACCTTCGGGCTCTTCCCCTTTCAACTTGTTTCAAGAGGGCTGAAAGGCCACATGGACTGTACAGCATCCAGCATTCAGTGAAAGGAAGGGGCCACAGCTGCTGCCTCCTTTCATTTGGTTCACTGCGTTTGCATGCTGCCCATCTCCAAGAGGCGGCTGCAGGAGGCAACCAAGTAAATCGCCATTGGTGGCCCAGCGTTCGAAGAAAGGGCCTCCCTTCTGCTCCTTTTGACTGCCACGAGCTGCTCATCTGGGGACTTGAACCTCTAAGCAACAGAGTGCATGTAAGTGGCCAAATCAAGTGGAAGAGGCCTGCGCAAGTAACGATGGCCTGTTGCCTGCTCCCCTCATCACGTTATCTTCTGCTGGCAAGAACCCCAAGTCCCAGCTGCCTGTTCTTTAGCTGTGATGTCATCCTTAACATGCATGAGGCTCTGCCTGAGAACCTGAATGGCAATATATCGGAATCCATGTGTGGCTCCAAGCAGGGTGACCTTTTGCAACTGACGGGTGGAAATTTGGTCAATGCACAGGTTTTCTATGTGCTGGCCATGACCTTTTTGGTCTGGAACTCAGTGTGCTGATAACCACTGGGACCACCATGTCCAGTTGATGCCATAATCTCTCAATTTCTATTTTCAGATCTTGATACTTTGTGATCTTCTCAAATTCTTTGTCTTCTATTCTACTATCCCCTGGTAGTGCCACATCAATTATTCACACTTCCTTCGTTTCAACCACAATTGTTTCTGTTGTGAGTCAAAATTATTTGTTGCCTTTCTCATTTTGAAGTAACTGGGTGGCTTACAACATTAAAAGCATAAAATCTTGAGATAAAGACAATAAAAATAGAACTACAATCCAAAGTAAAGTTACAATTAAAATATGGGGAGGGAGGGAGCAGGAAGCACGGAGGGGGGAAGGGGGATCTTCTATCAGTCTATTGACCACCTCCAGCATGATACCCCTTCCACTGCCCTGTTGGATCCCCAAGCCATCTGGCAGAGTCAGGTCTTCAGACCCTCACGGAAAGTCAGAAGGGTGCAGGCCAATCTCACCTCACGGGGGCAAGCTTTCCAGGGGTGGGAGCCACATCTGTGAAGGCCTTTTCCTGGGCCCTGGCCAATGGGGCCCACAGCATGCCTCTGCTGGTGGGGGTGGGGAGGGCCAAGTCCCATGGAGTGAGATGGTTCCTGAAGTAACCTGGACCTATGCCATATAGGGCTTTAAAGGTGATAACTGACACTCTGAATTGCACATGGAAGCAAACTGGCATCCAGCACAGCTCTATCCAACAAAATGAAATTTAATGTGGAGAAAAGCAAGGTTTTACATGAAGATAGGAAAAACCAAAGGTATAAATACAAATTAGGTGAAACCTGGTTCAAAAAACAATAACTCCAGGAGGGACCTCGGAGTCCTACTGGTCAATCACTTAAACAGGAGCCAGCCATGTGGGGCAGCAGCCAAAAAAGCTAATACAATCCTTGGTTGTATAAACAGAGGCATAGAATCAAAATCACGTCTGGAGTGTTAGTACCACTTTATAAAACCTTAGTAAGGCCACACCTGGAATACTGCATCCAGTTTTGGTCACATTACAGAAAAGATGTTAAGACTTTGGAAAAAGGGCAGAGAAGAGCAATTAAGATGATTAAAGGCCTGGAGACTAAAATGTATGAAGAATGATTGCAGAAACTGAATATGGCTAGAGAAAAGAAGGACTAGGGGTGACATGATAGAAGCATTCCAGTATTTGAGGGGGTGCCACAAAGAGGAGGTCAACCAATTCTCCAAAGCACCTGAAGGCAAGACAAGAAGCAACGGATGGAAACTAATCAAGGAGGGACGCAACCTGGAATTGAGGAGAAACTTCCTAACAGTGAGGACAATTAACCAATGGAAAGCTTGCCTCCAGAGGTTGTGGGTTTCCTGGAGGTTTTAAAGAAGAGACCGGACAGCCGCTTGTCTGGAACGGCATAGGGTCTCCTGCTTGAGCAGGGGGCTGGACTAGAAGACCTCCACGGTCCCTTCCAGCTCTATTCCGAATACAATATGAGGCGGGCATGGCCGTTCATCATAGGCACCGGAAGGGGCGCCAGGGCATCCGGACAGGGAAGGACGCCTAGGGGCGCTTAGCAGACCCCGCGCCCGGCTCCAAGTGCACCGCCCCCCGCTCCTCCTTCGCAGGCCGACGCTTCCCTGGTCTGCGGGGCGGGGCGTGGGCGGGGCGTGCGCGGGGGGGGGGGGAAGAAGCGCTGGGCGGGGCGTGCGCGGGTGCGCGAGCGCGAGCAGGGCGTCCTGGGCGCGTCTGCCGGCCATGACGCTGCCGGTCTTCTTCGGGTGCGCCTTCGTGGCCTTCGGGCCGGCGCTGGCGCTCTTCCTGCTGACGGTGGTGGGCGAGCCGCTGCGGGTCATCATCCTGATCGCGGGGTGAGGCCGAGGGAGGTGTCCGCCGGCGGGGGGGGAGGCCGGGAGCGGGGAAGGGGCTGACCGAGTCTCCCTCTCCCCCCCCACCGCAGGGCCTTCTTCTGGCTGGTGTCGCTGCTTCTCTCCTCGCTGGTCTGGTTTGTGGCGGCCAAGGCCAGCGACCCGGCCGACCAGGCGCTGCAGCGGGGGCTGCTGGTCTTCGGCGTGCTCTTCTCCGTGGTGCTGCAGGAGGCCTTCCGCTTCCTCTACTACAAGCTGCTCAGGTGGGCGGGGAGGGGAGAGGGGAGGGGAGGGGGAACTCAGAGAGAGAGAGAGAGAGAGACAAGACAAGACACAGAGAGAGGCGAGGCAGAGAGAGAGAGCGCGCTACATCGGGGCCTGAGGGTCCGTCACAGAAGCCCGCTGCTTCCTTCCCTACGGGCCGCCGTTCACCTTTCGTCGGGTGTCCAGCTTTGCGCCGTGTGAGGCCGCCTGATTTGGACACGTGCCGAAGCAGGGCGGCGCAGAGGGGCTCTGCCCGCTCCCCATTGCCACTTCCTGCTTGCCCTCGTATCCAAGCCTCAGATCCGCCCCTTCCCCTTCTTGGCTGTTCGCTTCGCTTTTGAGCTTTCGCTCCTTGGCGGCTTTGGCTTTTCTCGGCTATTTGACAATACGTGCGCTCATTTCCCATTCTTGTCACATTTAACTGTTAGTCGGAAATTCCCTATTTACCTAAATGCTTTCTTAATTTACTATTGATTTTTTCCCCCTTCATTGGATATGGTGTATTACTGGCACCGACTGCAATTGGGACCGGCAGCTCCGTCTCTTAAGTGTCATAAAATGAAACGGTCAAGTCACAGTTCTGGCTGTGGCCATTAGGCAAATCACCCCACCTAAGTGGGGAGTCACATGACCGTGATTTGCAACTTCCTGCTGGCTTCCCCATTTACTTTGCTTGTCAGAAGCTGGTTATGGATATTGCAAATGGGGATTCTGTGTCCGTTGAAAATGCATACCAGAGTGCCCAAATCACAATCGCATAACTATGGGGACCCCGCAGTGATGGGACTTTGAGACTGGTTGTAAATCTCCAGTCGTAACTTTGAACAGTCACTGAACAAATGGTTGGTAAGCAAGATTGTTGCTTGGATTGTATTTTCAGCATCTTGTTTTCGAGAGATTCCCAAGCTTGTTTTAGAGAGATTCCCAAGCTCTGTGAGGATTCTGCGTGTGGAATCACACCCGTGCTTCTTTCTCTAAGCTTGTTGGAACCAAGTTTCTGTGTATGACTAGGCTCCGTTGTTGTTTTTTCCTGTCGGGGTTTGAACACGCTGGTTGCTGCTTAATGTTTCTACGGCACCTCCTCACCAGGTCCTCCTCATTGATTAGGGTCCGATCCAGGAGGAGCTTATCTCTTCTTCATTCTTCTAGAAAATGGAATAACCCATAGAAGAGAATATTTGTATCTTGGTTGAACCGTGGAGTCCTTGGTGTTCTCTCAGCTTGGCTGTTTTCTTGCAGATATTTCATTACCCAACTAGGTAACATCATCAGTGCTAGAAGGGAGAAGGGGTTGTGCTCTGTTTAATTACCGTGGCTGCCCTGTCATTCAGCGTTGGTGTTTTGTTGGTAGTTCCTTGATTAGGGTTTTGCTTATTGTTTGATTGTCTGCGTTGATAGTTCCTTGATCGGGGCATTGTTTACCACTCGATTGTTGATCTGGTACTAATCCTGGTGTTAATCTCTGCTTACCTGGATGTTGCTTGCTGGTGAGGCGGTGTTTTGGTCTTTCTGTTTCCTTTTTAGCTTTTTGATTATCTTTTTTGAAGGTATGTAAATGTTTTTTTTCTATATGTACCTGTTGATTCCTGATTTGTCAGAGTGCCAGACTTCCAGGAATTCTTTAGCATTTTTGGATTTAACTTGATCTAGGATGGTCTCTGTGGTGAAGTCTGTTCATATGTTGTGCATATGTTGTCCATCATGTCTTCTGATGCCGGTTGGTGTTCATGGATGCCAGTCTTCTGCCTGCTTGTCCTGCATAATGGCTGTTGCAGTCCTTACACTGTATGACTCCTGGTTTTTTGCTCTTCTGGGGCTGCCGGGTCTTTCGGTTTACTTCGGATGATTTGAAGGGCTTTTCTTGGTTTGTGTGCTACGCTGATTCCATGAGAAGTTGTGATAGTCTGTTGGTGTTTTTGACATATGGCAGTGTCGTCCTTTTTACGGCTTGTGTTGGTCATGCTAAATTGGTTTGAGTGGACGGGGACTTTATGATAAAGTTGTGTGGGTATCCATTTTGTAGGAAGATGTTATATAGATGATCTGTTTCCTTTTCCTGAGGTTCAGGGCTGCTGCAGTGTGTTTGTGCTCATCTAAACAGTGTTTTTGTGGGAGGTTGGGTTGCTTGCTTTGGTAATGGAGTACAGTAGGTCTCAACATACAAGAGTTCATTTAGTGACCCTTTGAAGTTACAATGGCACTGAAAAAGTGACTTGTGACCGTTTTTCACACTTATAACCATTGCAGCATCCCCATGGTCAAAATGTGGATGCTTGGCAACTGGTTCATATTTATGACGGTTGCAGTGTCCCAGGGCCACGTGATCACCTGTTGCAACCTTCTGACAAGTAAAGTCATTGGGGAAGCACATTCACTTAACAACCGTGATACTAACTTAACAACTGCAGTGATTCATTTAACATCTTTGGCAAGAAAGGTTGTAAAATGGGACAAAATCCACTTAACAACAGTCTGGCTAAGCAACGGAAATTTTTGGGCTCAATTGTGGTCATACGTCAAGGGTCACCTTTGCCTAGCTAGTGTGGCTGGTTGTACGATCGGCTGACGTTTCTAATCTGTGCTGTGCCCTTTGCTGGTGGGGATATCCAGGAAGGGCTCTGTTTTGTTTTCTTCTTCCTTTGCCAGCACTATTCCTTTGAAGTCATTATTGGTTGTTTTATGGATCTTTTCTAGTTGCGCGTGGAAGTGCAGGCTCTGCTGTGACCCCTGGAAGTGCTATCCCCAATGGGTCTTCCTCAGGAAACCCGGGGCGATAGGTAACAGGTCATTGTACAAACAGATTGCCAAGTGGTCAGATCATGGCCACATAACACGGGGGGGGGGGGGTCAGCACCACACCCGGACACACTTTCCAAGGCTGCCTTCACTTCAAAAGGTTGTTAAATGAAATGGAGGACTCCCTGCCATCTATGCCCCTTTTGTACCCGGGTACTTGACCTGCCAGGGATTTTCTCCATGGTGATTTGCCTGTCACCTGCTCTTTCAGGCCCTCCATTTTCCTTGCAGCTGATTTCACATACCGTGTTGCTGGTGGTCTTTCTCTTTTTCTTAGCCTTTTTTAGAAACCGGCTGACTTCTGTAATTCAGCTGCACCATTCCCAGACCCACGTTCTTTTTATTTACTTATTTTTAAAAAGACCTTCATATTGTTTGACCTCATTTATTTAACCAAACTAGAATTAACAGATGAAAGGAAATGGAAATTTTATATACAGATTAGCAGACTTGGAAGGAGCCTTGTAGATCATCTAGTCCAAGCAGGAAACCCTATTTGAAAGCTTCCAGTGATGAAGCTCCAGCAACTTCCGAAGGCAACTTCTGTTCCATTGGTCGATTGTTCTCACTGTTGGAAAATTTCTCCTTATTTCCAGGTTGAAAATCTCCTTGTTTCCATCCATTATTCCTTGTCTGGCCTTCAGGTGCTTTGGATAATAGCTTGACCCCCTCTTCTTTGTGCCAGCCCCTCAAATATTGGAAGACTGCTCTCATGTCTCCCCTGTCTGTCTCTTCACTAGATTAGCCATGCCCAGTTCCTGTAACCGTTCTTCATATGTTTTAGCTTCCAGTCCCCTAATCATCCTGGTTGCTCTTCTCTGCACTCTCTCTAGAGCAGGGGTGTCAAACTCGATTTCATTGAGGGCCGCATCAGGGTTGTGTTTCACCTCAGAGGGCGGGGGTGG
>JANHFL010009629.1:255456-269873 GCA_032468155.1 Oxyrhabdium leporinum | reverse complement strand
TAGATTGAATCAGCAGAAGTGGCCTGCAGTTCAACACTCTAACCACTGCGCCACCTAGGCTCTGTTTAGTTTAGTGAAGGGGAAAAAAAGTCATGATACATCACGTGACGACATAAGTTTGACACCCCTGCTCTGGATGATCTCTCTTAGCACTTTCACAAAAGAAGCTAGACAAAGTATGAGAAAGACCAAAACTTCCTGGAATTCAAAAGCAGCAACTGTCTTGCAGTAACTATCCAGAAATAGAACTACTGTTAGCAAATGCCTCTCCCACACAATCAGAAAGGGTTCTGGAGAATCGCCCGGATTGTGCTTCTATTGACTTTCTCTACAGAAACTTAACTCCGCAGGATGAGCAAGCGTTTGTATGCTTTTTGCATGTTCATTTCTATATTAAAAATACTGCAATATCATAAATCACGGTCAGAAGAAAAGGTTTAAAGACTCCTTCTGATCAGAATATAGACAACATTATCCCAAGACAGATCATTTTGGCTTATATGGGAATCCACTCTAGGGACTAGGAGACTGAAGTGCAATTTTACTTTCTTTCACAGACAGCAACAAAGCATCCCTCCTTTTATTCTGTAAAGTATCAATGAAGCAGCAAAGGTCTATTTGCTGCTGTTCATGTGTTTTGAAAAACAATTCAAGAAATACAATTTCTTCTAATGCAAGAAATGTACAAAGCATTTTTTAAAATAAAGCATTGAGAAAAAACAGTATCAGTAGCATTTAACCATCCCTTGAATTAAAAATTACAATGTAGCCAGAATATAAATGAGCAGGACATGGTTTAAGCTCTTACCTGTTTTATGAGATCGCTGATCTCAAATTCTCTGCTTGGAATTACTGAAAAGTCAGCTTTCACTTCAGAGTACGTGTCGTTAATGATCGCCAAGAACATGTTCTACATGGGAAAAAAAGGAAAACAATGTGAACAAACAATGCATAAATACGGAAAAATCTCAAAGATGTTCCAAAGCTAAGCATATTAATTCCAGGATAATCAATAATACAGACCAGTGTTAACTTTTTCTAAAAAAAAATAGAGCATTCATATTAGAATATATCATGTTTATAGTAGCCTAGCTCACTGTTTCTCAACCTTGACAACATTTAAGATGTGTAGACTTCAACTCCCAGAATTCAACAGCAAGCATTTCCTTACTGCACAGGCAGCAAGTTGGCATTCCTGATTGTTATTTATCATTTGCACAGTAAGAATATTTTTCTTGATAACCTGATGAGGATACGGGACTCAGTCTGACCTTAACCAAGAAGTTCGAAGCAAGCTTCACAACCAATATTACTCATGAGAACTAGCTACTGAAAGAATTTTGCCCAAGCCTGTCACTCTGAATGAAAGCAAGAATATTTCAGAGATGGGTACGGGGTTTTGCCCAGTATACCAGTTGAAGCTGAATATCTAGTGGGCTTATCCAGAGCTAATTTATTCAGAAGAAAGCATTCTCTTTTTTTATCTTAGTAAATTATAGCAATAAAAACCCTGACCCTGAACAGTTTAATTCACTTGGAAGGACATAGCTTGACTTTACTTTGATTTTCTCATCTTCTTAGGTCTCAGTAGAAATCATGAACAGCATTTTTATCCTTGAGGGTCATGCCTGCTTTCACATGAACTACACCTAACGATAACCCCAAGATCAATCTGAGAAAATTAGTGGAGTTACTTAATAAAAACAAAAACCCAATTTACCGTATCCAACTCCAGTATTCTAATTTCACTTTTTGAACCTGAAATTCTATACGTAATGGGAGCAGGGATACCTTTATCAAATATTAAAACTTTCAGAAAACATTTGATATTCTTGGGCAAATATGCACTGATTCATTTGTAAGACTGTAGAGCTAAGCATTATATTCTTCTGCATCTAGAAAATGTACATTTTTACTGGGAAACAGGCTATCCTTTACAGGGATTTGAATGCTGGTAAAGTGTTTTTCACACCTGAAGAATTAGAAGAATTAGCTACAGTTACTGAAAAAATGCACTAGGGCAATTGTGTCACTGATAATATTTTTCATAATGATAGGTATTAGGATTAGGCAAGAATGACCCATATCACTATAGGTATTCTGAGTCTTTCAGATTCAAAATCCCTTTATTCATCAGAAATTTCAGGATTAATCATCTCTCCATTTTATCAGAATCTTATTTGTTCTTTATTTGTTAAATTTATTTGCTGCCTATTTATTTCATCGTGGGGCTACTCTAGGCAGCTTACAATAATAAAAAAGAAGAAAATGAAAACAAAATGTAAACAGAAGGAAAATAATAGAACCCATAAAGTAAACAATGAAAAAGGAACACAATTATAATACATCAATATGAAAACCAAAAAGATGGATGGGCAGACAGTAGAGAGCGGGAAGGGTAGGTGGAATCTGCCATCAATCCAGTGGCCACTTCCAGCGAGGAATTCCTCATTTATTCCCCAGGCCAACCAGCAGAGCCAGGACTTCTTAAGGCTTATATATAGAATTATATTCTTAGAGGTTAGGGTTATGTATTTTAGAGTCCACTTAAAAAGAGACATTAATTATGGGCCTCCCTCACACTTTGCAATTTCTTCACCAACACCAGATAGACAACATGTATCTTCTATCCAATTGTTGTCAGGATGTTTGTAGCCCTGGCAAAGTAATCCCAATTTTGCAAACTGATTCAGTTATCCAAGATTACACTTACCAGCAAGACAAAGAATACAAAGAATACAAAAGTGATGAAGTAAATTGGTCCAAGAATTCGATTGGCATGTTCTATGTCGGCAAAATTAAAATCTCCAAGTACAATACGAAACTGGGTAAAACTTAGGAGAAAGCAAAAAATATACTAAGCAGGAGATTCTATGATTCTCACTAATGTTGCAATCCTGTATAGTTATTTGGTATCACTGAACACAGAACTTATTTTGGAGTTAACAAAGTTATCATACTTGTGTAAACTATTCTGCAATAGATAATTAATACTAAAATTACTAATATGAAGAACCTTTGATTACTAGTGAGTTACTATCATTAGTTTACAAGCCTGTTTTTGGTGAAATTGGGCCAGATAATTTCTTACTATTTTAGATATTGGCTAACAACTCTCCTAAAGCTGTCCAATGATATCCAAGAAACTGAGGAAGATATCTAGAAAAAAAAATTACAATCATGAGACTGGTTATGTCCTTCCTGCTTGCAGAGCTACACCAAGTAAAACCTACTCAATTTGTTTCTGAAAGTTATCTAAATTGGGAAATAATTTACTTTAAAGGAAACCTTGAATTCAGTATGAAAAGGGTGAAATGATGTGAGGAGAAAAATATAAAGGCCACATGCGTGTGTATGTGTGTCTAGCTCTCCCTTGCCAACTGGGTATTATGTACTCATGAACATTTCCCATGCTATTTGCCAGGCCTCTTACCCTGCCTGCTTAATGTTCTTGAAATATTACAATTCAAACAACATTAAATAGCAAGATGGCGTACTGTAAAGCAAAATATTAACTTCCAGAACGCTAACAGTCTTGCATCTGATTTTGGTTCCCAAGGTATTCTTGGCACAAGGGAAAAATGTCTGTAGTAGTCACATGCTTTGTTAACATGTTCACTTCTCCCGGAAAAAAACCTCTGAGGCTTTGCACTGATTATCCTAGACAATAATTTAGCAATAATTTACCAATTCTGACCAATATCAAGGAGTACATAGATTTTGGGGACAAAAGCCATAGAACAGCAGTTTTTTGTCTCCCAGCCAACCACCCTTAAAACAACTGGAAAGGAGTAGAGTATCACTCTGATGTAGGGATGGGCAATTAATTTCCTCAAGGGGCCACATGAGAAACTGGGATGGTTGTGGACGGCTGCCGCTGCTGCTCTGCCTCAGGCTGCATAGAGACACTCAAAGGCTCCGTATGTAGCCTGTGGACTCTAATATGCCTGTGATGGAAGATATCCAAAAACTATTTCACTTTTCTAATTCACTCATTTTGAGAAGGATTCGTGGAATTCAGAGGCGTCAGGTAATCCCAGAACTCCACAAGAGGTCACTCCACAAGATAGTCACTGTTCACTTAAAAACAGTTCAGATTAACTACTTTGGAAAGGATGCTTTACAGCCTGTAACACATTTTTAATTATCATAAATTATCACTTCCCAGTGGTCACATGACCATGATCTGGGTGCTTAGCAACCTGCTTGCTTTTACAACCAGTTGCCAAATGCTCCACAATCATGTGATCGCTATGTAATCTTCTCTGCCAGCATACCCAGAAAATCAATTGGGAAGCCAGCAGGGAAGTGCTGTTGCCTGCTCAGAGAAATCCCTCTTATTTTGGGGCACTGACTTTCTCTCATCTCTGGGAGATGAAATCTTTCAGTAAGCAGCTTTTTCACTCTGAAAGCTCCACAGTTGCTTGGATTTGAACTTTGAAATACAAGCAACCAAAGAGCTCAAATCCTTTGGCAGGCAACCTTTCGTTTTTGCTTTAAAAACAGGAAATACTTAATATAAGAAAAATGATTACTAGACACAAATGATTTCCTTGCCCTGATACATTGCAATTTTGCCATTGGGAAAGTAGAATAATAATAAGAGAAGAACGGTAGAAGATTATTCATGCTAATGGTTTTCATATGCACAACTGTTAGAAAGATTTAAAGTAAGTGAAACAATTTTTGGTTTTGAACCATGCAAGATTGAATTTGAAATGGAACTGTATATAAATGAAGATCATGTTACTGCTAACATGCATGAACTTGAAATATGAAGCAGAAGAAAGAATGTATGATAAAATAGTCTAAAACTGATTATAACATGCATATAGAGATTAGTGGGAGAACAAATGGTTGAAAGGATTGAAGTTTACACTAAGGTGTATGAATTTTAATAAAACGATGTATTGTTGGTTCATGTCACTGAAAAAAATCTTCAAATGTATGCTGAAAATGTAACCAAAAAGAAGACACTGTTTTACCATGCTTGTAATTTGTAAAAAAGCTAGAAAATTTTAGACTCAAGACATCTATATAACTAAAACCAGAACCAGCGAGGGGTGGGAGGAACTGATGGATAAGCATCTGGAAAAGATTTATGGAACTTTGGTTTTATATATGCTGACTGCAGAAAGGATATTGCATGCACCGGGAGTGCTGTAATTACAGTTGTTGAGCAAAGCAGTCACGTGCTTTGCTCAACAACTTGGTCAAAGACCAAGTTTCCCATCTCAATTGTGCTTGTAAGTTGACGACCAGCTGTTACCAGGTACTTTATGTACCTCGGCCCTCCTCTAAAGAAAATCCTGCTTTACCTAATGACACAGTGAAACAACCGTATTAGATAACTGGGAAAGTTCCATACATGCAGTTCTGAAAATTGGAAAACTCATCCACTTGCGACCCAAAGACCAGGTAGCCCAGCTGCGCGTATGCAAAGAAGATGATAAAAAACATGATGGCAAATCCTATGATGTCTTTAGCACAACGGGCCAGCGTAGAAGATAGCTGAGTCATTGTCTTGTTAAAACTTATGTATTTAAATATCTGGAAGACAAAAAAACAGAGGACATTATAATGTGGCTAAGACCCAGCTGTATCACATACGCTTAAATCTTAAAAGAGTTTTCACATCTCTCTCAGGAAATCAATATTAAACTGTAAAACCAGTTAGTTTGAGATTAAAGACTAAAGGAACAAAAGGATACACAAAAGGATTTCTGGAATTTCTGTTACATTCACAGGTTATTTCTCTGAATATTCTAGAATCTAGACTGTTCCAGCTAATTGCTGATTCCCAGCTAATCATCGATTTGTCCATTTCCAGCCCTGATTGACAAGGCCTGGTCATAACCTTTAGAACCCTCACTGACTATGATCTACTGTATCTGAAAGAGCTTCCTCAGCCTGAGTTGCAGGTTATGATATCAATTGGGATCAGAATTTTCATTGCTAAATCATGTGACCATGCCATTAATGACAGCAGCTCTGGTTGTAGTCATTAGGCAAGGACTGCATGTGACTGTGACACGAGGTATCCCAAAGTAACAGGTCAGTAGGGAGGCAGGTGATGCTATGGAGCAGAGGTGTCAAACTCAAGGCCTGCGGGCCAGATACGGCCCACGGGGTGCTTATATCTGGCCCACGGAGCTGCTCTGGAAACAGTGAAGGACCGGCCCACAGTGCCTCTGCCAGCGAAAACGGAGCTTGCCAGAGTTCTGTTTTCAGCTGCGATAGCCTCCTGCAGCCCTTTTCACTGGCAGAGGGCTGCAGGAGGCCATCGCAGCCAAAAACGGAGCCCGGGAGGGCCACGCTGGGCTGCAGGACGTCAAGTTGGCCACGCCCACACTGGCCACACCCACCCCGGCCATGCCTATTTGGCCCCCCGAGGTCAAACACAAACCTGATGTGGCACTCAATGAAATTGAGTTTGACACTCCTGCTATAGAGTATGGGCAGGTAGGCAGGTGACATAGATAGTTGCTACAGGCAGACAGGTAGGTTTTTTTTTTAACTTAGTTTACTATGCCACTGGCTCTATTGTGATTTCTTATTCTCTGTCACCATGTTGATAAAACAAAAACAGCAGCCACATTCCAGGATAGAAACCTGATCAAATTAGCATGAGTGAGAAAAAAATGCAAATGTTCCTTAAACTTTACAATAGGGCTAGAATGTTTTGTTCTCTTTTTATACTTTGTTGTGATTAACTTTAAAAAACACACACATTATGACACCAAATTAGGTTAATAGCAGTACCTTTATCCATGCAAAGAAGACATTCACTGAAATCATATTATTATAGCGGGTCTGCCAAAACCCAAGAAAATAAAAGTCTGGATAAGAATCTGAATTGGAGAGCAGATTTTCCATAAGGCTGGATACCTCAATTGTTCGATAAACATTGAAAGCAATAGCAAACAAGGACAACTGAATGAGGAAAAAAGCAGAGGGTTGTAAGGCTCCAATTGAGAAAATCAATTTGTCTGCAAATCTCATATTTATTAACTTTACAGAATGTAGGTAAAATACTTGTAAGAATTCTATGACTCTATGAAACATCATACTCTGCTATTCAGTATTTTAGCGTTTAGTGATTTTTTTTTCTAAAGGGAAGCCTTTCTAAACTAGTAATAAAATTCATTTATTTTACATTTTATATGAACTGCCTTATGGAAAATTACTGTGGAGGCATTCAACAACTATACTACAAAGTAAAACATAGTATAAAGGCATCAAAGGCAGAAAGCAAAACAAAACATCAGTTATATTCAGCACAATCAATAATTATCAGCCAGTGCCAAAAGCACTCTGGAACAGATAGTAGTACTCACTTTAGTTGTTTTCAAAATATAAGGAGCGTAGGAGCCACATATACCCTGGGGGGGCGGAGGGGGGGCAATATTCCAAAACCTGGGAAAAGGCCTATTGTACCAGTAAAAGAGAATATATGCAGCTCAGGATTGAATAATGGGCTCTTTGGTGGTCCAGCTTCTAATCCTATCTGAATCAGGACGTCCTGATGACTAACTCATCCCTGTTCAGCATTCAGTTGGTCTACTGTAATGATTTTATATGGAGACAATATGGAAATTGTAGCTGATACAGTATGAGCCACAGTGTCCAAATTGCTGTTTTGGGCAGACTACCAATTTTAAAATTGCTCCATTGGTTAGCAGAAAGCTTCTAGGCCCAAATCTAGGCTGAACATTATCTTAAATGGCAAAGCACCAGGATATGCCAGGTAATGCTTTGCTAGATGTGAATCTGCCCATCCAGCCAGGACACTTGGTAACAATCTCTCTCTATGAGTGGTGTATGAATTTGGACCACATAATGTCTCTGGCCTGCAGCCACATCGTCTTGTCAGGAATGAGCCAAAGTCTCTTCCTCCCCATCCAGACACAAACAGCCTCCACACTGGGCATGTATCTCGAAAGCTTCACTTGTACAGCACAGGATAGGAATGTAAAGATGGGTACCATCACCATACACATAATACCAAACCCTAAACTGGTGGATGACCTCACCCAGTGGTTTCATATAAATGTTAAACAGAAGGTAGACAGACAGACAGACAGACAGATTTCTATCCTCCTCTTATCCACCTTGGCACCATTTTCTACATCAATGACATGGAAATGCTGAAACTTACCAAGAGCAATAACATATCCAACCAATTCCAAGCATCTCTAAGATAACCTCTTTTCAGTTTCCGCATTTTTATAAACTCTTGAATGAGGAATGTGAAGATGAAAAGACAGAAGATGACTTCACAGGAGGCTAGAAAATAATCATAATAGGTGACGTATCTGAGAAGTTTTACAGAGTGGAACTGCCAAGAAGGGATTACGCCACCTGTTGCAGGAAACTCGACAGTCAGCCTGTGAAAGTAAAACAAAAGATGCCCTCTGTGTATCCGGGAGACAGTGGGTGATGTCCTACCTCCTAAGACATAAGCTAAATGAAACTATGACAAAACCCACCCCACGATTATAGCAGTTTGTTCGTTTTTAATTATACAAATATGAATTTTGATGATAATATGATGATTTGGTGTATATATATAAACCCAAGTAAAAAAGAAGAAAAAAAAACCAGCATAAGATAACAGGGAGATCTTCATGGAATTATTGACTTAAGGAATGCAGCTCAACAGAGGCATGCAGTGCTGAGGAACAGTTAAGGAAGGGATGATGCCAGAGGTCCAGAATGAGGACGTTGAATTTTGAATTGACAAGAGCAGGTAGAGGCAGAAGAATGAGATATGGACTGTAAGTTCGAAGAGTACGTTCTAGAAGAAAGTAGAAGCTCGATATATAAATAGGAATTAAGAGATGGAGGTGCTCTAGAGCCGAAGACCCCTGAATGAAGGAGAGTGCGGGTGAAGGAAATATCTGGCTACAATCGTTACGTCCAGTCAAAATTGTAGCTGCTTGAAAGTCTCACCATGTTATTTTAATGACGACTTTTCATGTGGAACTCAATCAAGTCATCCCCAACAACGCAGTTATTCCAGTAAATTTCTCTCAAAAATAGGACACACATAAAACAGAGTGATTAGAAGAAGAGCTCACCTGACTATGCAGAAGAGATTAACATTAGCATTGTACATTGAAAAATCAATGAAGACGACCCTTGTTCCTCGGGTGATCCAGCTGTGATCCCGGAGGAAGGTTACCATCTTTAAACTCTGTTCCTTTGATTTGCTCAGGATGAACACAAATCCTCCGGTACTATATAGGCCAATAAGGCCCCAATGCCAGGGAGCTAGAGTAGCAGAAGTGTAGTAGTGCCACCTGGTGGACAGAAGAGTATGAATCTAGTCTTTTACAGTTAAATGTCACAGCTTTCCAACAGTAAATAGTAAAGCATTTGTCATTGGTGCAAACGGAAATCCTTTCCCCCATACAAATGCAGATAAGGAGCAAGACACAATCAGGACCAAAGTACAGGTAGTCCTCAACTTACAAAAATCCATTTAGTGACCATTCGAAGTTACAAACAGCACTGAAAAAAGTGAGACGACCATTTTTCAAGCTTGGGTCCACTGTTGCATCTCCACAGTCACATGATCAAAAGTCATATACTTGGCATATTTATGATTGTTGCAGTATCCTGGAGTCACTTTTTGCAACCTTCTAACAAGCAAAGTCAATGAGGAAACCAGATTCACTTAACAACCATGTTACTAACTTAACAACTGCAACGATTCACAACTGTGATAAGAAAGGTCGTAAAATGGGGGAAACTCAATAACTGTCTTGCTTAGCAACATACATTTCAGACTCGAGCTTAGCAGAAAATTATTAAATCAGCTCACAAGCATGCATTGTTTCGGAGTTTGAACAATTTAAATAATGAAATAATGGGATTTGTCTGAGAGGAAGTCGAGTCCCATGATCAACCTGAGTTTGTTAAACTACATGTGAAATGAAAGCATCAGGGGGCAAACAAACCAACAAACCTGAGATGCAATTTATACTTACGCGGAATCATTTTTAAAGCCAAAGCTTTCTCTGTCTTCATGGCGGTAGCCATACCACCCGTAGCATTCTCTCATAAATGCACGAAAAGAAGGATAGACGGAGCAAGTGTTGTTACGGACTTTCAATTGCCGGATCTGAGCTACTCCGAGGAGTAAGTTCTCATAGTAGATATGGCTACTGTTTCTGTAGCTACTTGTGGAGTTTTCGGTATACCAGGTGTTCCAATAAAGCCCATCCAGAAGTGGGCCTTCTAAAAACTATATTACATGAAATAAGTTATTCATTTGCTTTTTCATAGAACAAACCCATCCTCTGAAAATCATTTACAAGGAGTCTAACATATCTGAAAGCTTATGGGCAGAATGGGAAACCATCCAAGCCCTGGGGTAAGATGTGTTTATCTACTTTGGGTTTACATCCATCTTGCCAACGAAAACGTAACAAAATCAATTGTCACATCACTTGATGACATTTAGACATACAGAATCTCTTAGCATTATTTTGAACAGTATTTTGAATTTTATTTGCAGGCAAGGCCTATACACATCTGTTCAGAAGCAATCCCCTAGGGCTTATTTCACCTAAACCTGCACATAATCTAAACTTTAAAAAATCTTGTTCATAATCAACCTTCTGTGAACATGATCCCCTCCTGTCTCCTTGTATGAAGTTTGGCCTACTACAGAGCATCCTTTGCATTTTGAATATCTGGTCATTGATCTTTTAAATCTCTAGTTTGAAGGGGAAGATTTCCTGCCTACAATCCTAAAGAGCCACTGCCAACCAATGTTGCCAATACTGGCTAGAAACTCAGTGCAAGGCAATCCCTGAGCTTCTGGATTTAGTAGGATTGCACCAAAAGGCAACAGCACACCAGGTAAGGATTCTGAGAGCTGCAGCCCAGAGGTCTAAAGACTGCATGTAGACTGTCAATTGCCTACTCCTAAGCTAAGCCAGAATTTAACTGCAGTATGGTGAACAATCCAAAAACCAGGCCAGGTCTAGTTGGGTTTGCACACTGCCCTAAGTCATAGGATGGCTTATTGGCTTTGGATAGATCTAACAAAACTTAGTAAGCCTCAATCTTGTAGATAAACAAATTATTCATGATTGGTTTTAGACAATTCTGGATTTACTTGGTTGGTCCTGTCCCTCTGTTGGGACTGGAATTGGTCAGAGAAAGCAAGGCCCCCAATGCACCAAACGGGAGGATTTTGTGCAAAGGCTTGACATACCCAATGAACTGGAGCCAGTCATCATAACAATGGCCAAATCAAAGATAGCTATGGTTTAATCGTCCAGGAAACCAATGCTTTTTAAAGAGCAGAGATGGAAGGGAAACTTTACCTCCCAAAAGTCGGTGATGCTGCCCATAGTTTTGAAGATTGTCTTATCTTTCTCTGAGAACGGGGTTTCCAAGAAGAGATTGGCCATTACTCTGTTTAGGTAATACATATCTGTGCTCACCATCCCAAAAGTCACTGCAGAGAAAAATACGCAGAAATGTGACCTAAGGAAATGAAACAGCAGGGCGGTTCAGAATGCCTAAGACCCTCGCCCTGTTTATTCACTGGAAACCCAAAGTAAAGCTGAAGTTCCAATGGGCCACAGCAAATATCAAAGGGGGAAAAGGCAACCATGGTCTATATCCAAGAACCTTGGTTATTACGTAGAAACATTTTACAAGGTATGCATCCCTCTTCATTCTTAAAAATCCCTACATCTTCTCCATCTTTCAGAGGAGCAAATGTTTTCTCCCAAGCTTCTCAACTTGTTGTCCGTGACTATATGGTAAAGGTTCAACTGATGTCCTTTGATGATGTGCCCCTTGTGTTTCTGAACCGTTTCCATCCATTGCATTGAAATTTCCTACAAGATTCCTTCTTGACTGATTTACATGCATACATTCTACTTCAAAAATTGTGCATTTGTGTGTTTCCATCCATCCATCCATCTATATCTATCATCTCTATCAAAATAGGGAAATGGATTAACAATTTTAACTTTCCAGGGAAGCTGGCAGAAAAAATAGCCAATGGCAATCAGATGATTGCAGGGCGCTTGATAACCAGTTGTAAGTGAAAACGGTACCCAAATTATGCATCATGTGATCACCAAGGGGTTGTCATGACATTGACAATAGCTGAAGTGCTTACAGACTGTAAAGCATCCTCTCTAATTGTATGTTCAAATGATCATTAAACAACTGGCCATAAATCAAGGATTACCTATACACATATATGCAAACTCATGGCAGTGAGCATATAAAGATAGTCTTTGGCTTACAATTTGTTTAGTGACCATTCAAAGTTACAATGGCACAACTGCAAGTGACTTATGACCGTTTTTCGCACGGATGACCGTTGCAGCATCCCCATGGTCACATGATCAAAATTCAGATGCTTAGCAACTGACTCATATTTATGACGGTTACAGTGTCCCAGGATCATGTGATCACCTTTTGTGACCTTCCGACAAGAAAAGTCAGTGGGAAGCCAGATTCACTTAACAACTGTGTTACTAATTTAACAGCTGCAGTGATTCATTTAACAACTGTGGCAAGAAAATTTGTTAAATGGGGCAAAACTCACTTAGCGAATGTCTCATTCAGCAACAGGAATTTTGGACTCAATTGTGGACCTGAGGACTATCTGTATATCTATAATAATAATATTAATGTTTATAACAGCTTGAGAAATATATAATTAATTCTGTATTTTTCATTACATAATTATTGTAGGAAAAAATCCATTCACTTTTCTGGACTTACGTATACATAAATCAGTTAGAAAAATAATGTAGATCAATAGTTCTTGGAGAGTCGTTTTCATTTCTAGCTCTCTGCTCTGAGTCAGTCGAGGTTTCACATTGTCTGCTAATGTGTAATGTTCAGCAAGAAATCAAAAAAGGAAGAACAGCTTAGAATGCTCAGAATTGCCCAGTCCCAACCAAGCAAAAGAAAACCCCAAATTACAAAAATAAAATTACAAATCCAGAAGTAGCTATGTGATTCCAAATGTATTGTCCGTTTCTGATTTTGTTGCCTATAACTAAATTAGACGTCTTACATTTTATGAAATTTAGTTCTGACAATCATTAATGTTGGTGTTGTCTTTTTTAAAAAAAGTGAAGAAAGTATAATCATTGGAACTTAAATCTTCAATACCGGTCTGTGTTAGAAGCCGAAGTATTGTTGAAAACAACATGGTATTTTTTCCACAAAGCATGAAAGCCATCACTCTGAGAAGCAGAACGATTAGCATATTCCAGAAGACTGCCAAAATCTAATGCTCATCACCTCAAGGCAACTTGGGCAGTGGGCCATAATCCCACAATCCTTAGTGAATGGAATGCCACTGCCTGGGCACAAAATTGCAATGACGGCATACATCATATCATGTACTTGAATTGCAGATTTGTTGATGCTGCTGAACTCTGAGCATGAGTCTTTTGCTTCCTCTCCTCTCTGGCCCCGCCCTCTGCCTCCATGTTTATTCCAGATTCTCCAAAACATACTGTTTTACATTCTACGGCTTCGAAATCAACATCCTACTTTGTCTCCAAAGAAGTTGCCCAGTTCACCTACAGGGAAGGACCACTTCCCTGATTTTGTGGTTGCTATGGTTTGTTTACTTCGGCTATAGACTATGAATCCAAGCCACTGATTTATAATCCACGGTCTATGGCATCTTTGGGTGACTGAGGAGGAGGTTGTGTTTAACATTCTTTTGGCTTTAGAGAAAGCAATTAAATGAAAATTTTCTGTTTATACTTCTTCCTTTGGAAGGTAGAATCAGTCTTTTGTTTTTGCTTTTTTTTCCTAAGCTATATTTATTTTATGGCTTAATTAAAGTTTTTGAGTGCATCCTATTACAAAATAGCAGGAAACTATGCCAGCAATTTTTAACAGCAGTTGTTGGAGGTGCAGAAGGGAGGGACCAGGCTATAAAAAAAGGTTTAGCTTCAGGTTACCAACTTTTGGTCTATGGTATAATTGGTATGTGAATGCAACCAACTGTTTATTCAACATAGCACAATGAAGCAAAGTGTAATGTATGGCTTACATGGTTGTCCAACTTAGTACTAGGTTTTATGCTGAACACAGCCCCGTTTGCAAAACATGCAGATATTCTGGATTCCCAAGTCACATTGAACCATAAACTATTCCCACAAGCGGGTTCACACATTGAAATGTGTGAGCTGAAATGCGATTGGGTGTTGACTGTGTTGTACAACGGTGGATACTTATCTCTACAGACTGGATGCATGCAAAGGTACTTCATCCTTGTGTCTTGCTCATTGTCACTTATAGTGAGAAACGGCATGTTCATTTGAAAATGAGATAGAAAATGATATAGAGCCTAGGTGGCGCAGTGGTTAGAGTGTTGAACTGCAGGCCACTTCTGCTGATTCAATCTAGCGGTT
>JANHFL010009629.1:224017-253878 GCA_032468155.1 Oxyrhabdium leporinum | reverse complement strand
ATAGGCAAAACCTCCAGGTGAGGTTTTGTTTCTCATCCGAGAAGCTTCTTCAGCTCTGAAGAAGCTTCTTGGATGAGAAGCGAAAACGTCTTCAAAGAAAAACCAGAAAGTCCAGTTGACTCTTGAAAAAGCGCCTCCTAGACATGACAGACCCATGTTTACATTCGCAATAATGCCATTTGCTTTCTGTTGTATTAAGAACTCAGAAGAGGGGCACACAATAACGTAAAACGTTTGGGTTGGCCGCCTACGCTGACTTTTCAGCTCGATTGTTTTACAAGAGTTTGGTAATGTGGCTCCTGTTCCTTATTCCAAAACTAGGTTAGATATATATGCATGATCAATAACAAGTTTTTTTCCCCTTTTAAGTGTCTTTTTAGGTTTCTTTACATTACTTTTCCAATTACTGTCACAGCCTAGTTTTTTTAATTTGTTCGGTGCTTTTCACTGGTTTTTTTCTAGAGGACGACAATGCAAGAAACAAGTTCACCTCTTCATCCACAGAGATTTTAACATTTCTTGTAAATGTTGACTTGGCATAGGAATCCACTAGAGATAAATGCAGCTCTAGCTGAAAGCTAATTACAGTAAGAACCTCTTGACCCCCAAATTAAAGATTTAAGTAGGATTTTTAGCATTCCTCTTACCAGAATTTCCCCAAGAAACTGTTTGCTGTGCTGCCTTAAGATACAGCATTGGTTATTTAATGGGTTCTTCTGAGCAGAATGAAAGCACTTGGTGCAGAGAAGCCCAATTCATGAAACCCCCAATAAGTAGAAGAAATATGATAGACTTGCAGGGCCAGCGCAGTGTGCAACATGTTCATACTGGTGTAATGTGTTACATACATATATGCAAATGTGTGTCAGTTATTATTTGGGTTTAGGCATTTCTATTTCATTTATTGAGTTATTGAGATATATTTTGTGTTGGGGGGTAGGGTAGGCTGCGCCAAGGGAGGCTCATTCAATTTCATTGTACACGTTGACAATAAAGGTTTGATTTGATTGGAAGAAATTGCCTCTAGAAAAATCTTGATCTTAATTTAAAACACACACACACAATTTTGACCATAATGCTACTACAGAATAGTTAAGATTCTTAACAGACCTTCTGGGATCATGATAAAATTCTATTTTGTATCCTGGAAGTACGGAGTACCTTTAAAAGAGGAACCTTCTTCATTTTATAATTATTCAAAGATAACATGTGGATTTAAAAAAAATAGTGTAACCCAAACCTAATCAGTTTATTAAGGATCTGTGTTATGTCCATAGTACTATTGAATTGTGTTCATTATATCTGCAGTCCAAATGAAACAGACTGCAAATATTCTATTTAAAACTGCGGTATTTTCTCTGAACATAAAACTTTCATTAAAAACACCCAAATTTATATTTATTAATCAATCAGCAGAAATGTTTACATTGGAAGTGATATTATATGAAGCAGTAGAAATAAAAACCTTGTGACTGAAACTAGATGTATTCAAACTTTCTTGCTTGAACTAGGCCCAGTTTCTTGGCCTTTAAACTCAAAAGTACAAACATTTGCTATTTCCTTCTGCAACAGCTCACACATTAGTAAAAATCGATCAAATTCAAAGTAGCAGGAATAGCAGGAGTTAAGTCATAAATAAAAATATATTAAGCATGTTTGCTAAACAGTGCTACTGCCATTTAATTGAATCTATGCACTGTTTTTTAGTCTGTTGCGGGGGCAAAGCATATTTTCTTTCTCTTTCTTTCTGTTATTAAAGTTCGTCACTCTCAAAAAGTCCAGACTGTGTTGCCAAACGCTGATATTCTCCTTCGTCAGGAAAAAAAGCCTGTTTCACATTGACACCTTTCCCATTAAGTGCCAAATACTTGCTAAAAGTTGGTCGAACCTTCAGTGGCTTTGGATTTGGAAGTGGCTTGTACGTGTGTGCTGAAAAAGAACATGAACAGAGACAGTTCAAATTGTCTTGCAGAGGGAAGGAACTACAAGAGGCTATAGCATTGAGATACATGTTAATACACACAGTTTGAATGAGTTTTACCATGTTAGGAGCGTGGTGGCTCAGATAGTTAGAACGCTGGGTTGACAATTTGCGACACACAATGTGTGACAGGGTGAGCTCCCGTCATTTGCTCCAGCTCCTGCTAACTCAGCAGTTTGAAAGCGTGCAAATGGAAGTACAACAGTAAATACCACTTTGGTGGTCTCATTAACATGGACGTGAAAGGAGTGTCCCTCGGGCAATCCTTTCACCACGGAAGTGCTTCGGTGCTTCCGACATGGAAATATAGTATGCCATGGTGTTACTTGGTTCTACTATATCATCTTTATTCTTCTAACCCACCAAAGATAATCCAAAGTACCCAAAGGTAGATGATTTGCAGATGTTCATGTAATTTAGCCAGGGAATATATAGCTGAACGGATGCATTTGCAAAGGATCAACCTAAGCATAAGGAAAGGTACATTCAATCAGCAGAGAAAATACACTTACTAGCCACATCCAATCTGGCATGACACGTTGCCACTCCTGCCTCATTGACTGCAGATACTGTGTACCAACCAGCATCTTTCTTATTTACATCGTGAATCAGCAAACAAACCTTGCCAGAAGCATCATGAAACATGCTACAAAAAGGAGGAAAAACAAAATTACCTTAGCCGGACCTGACTAAAAACCATTACTCTTAATTACATTTTAATATATGTATCAAATTCTTGTTAAACAGTTTTGAAAGTTTCACAGCCCAATTTTTATCACTGACTGCACTACTCTGTAGTGTCCTATTATATAAATCAGACCTCATGTTGCAGATCCACCTTCTTCACGCCAAATCCAGCAATTTCCAGTATTCTGAAATTGCATGATCTGCATGCAGCTCTCTGAACGAATTCCTCTTCTCTATCTTCACTACTGTGCACAAGGCAGATACTGTATGCTTCCCCATATCTTTTTGCAAGATGAACCAGTGGCAAAATTCTATTATTATTATTATTGCTGTTGCCACCCCCACCCCCCTTATAAACATGAAATAGGCAGGAAGGAACTAACAGACATCACTTTATTTCATTAAATTTACAGGCTGTCTGACTCCAAATGATGGGCAGTTACACTTTTAAAAAACCCAGTAAAATAGAAGAACTTAGTTCTAATTTTCATTTTAAAAGTTCTTAATTTTAATAAGCTATGCTTTCTAAACACTGACTGCATGACTCTTGGCAGAGAATCAAAATCAGAATCTTACGTGTCGACTATACTGTAGGGTCTTGGATGGAAAGGCAGTACGAGGCAGTGGAAAAGGTAATGCTTTTTAGTTTTCCTCTAATGAATGGCACACAACAGTAACATCTGTAGTCCTTTAACTAGACCATACCACAGGAAACTTATCTACTTCTAATCAGCTAAAAAGCAAATCCAGCAGAAGTGTCCTTACCTGATTCTGTCGGTATTGAACTGTACCATTTCATTATTTCTTTTCCAGTATATTTGTGGGGGAGGGATAGCAGACACCTGGCACTCAAGTCTAGCTGAATCCCCCTCATAAAATTTTGTGCTTTGTGCTTTAGAGATGAAAACTGGTGCTTTCCGATGTTCTTTTGCTAGAGATTTTAATAAAGAAACGTAAGGAGTCAGATTGCTTTAAGAAACAAAATTGAAAACAAACTACACATATTCATGAAATAGTAAAAGTGAATTACAGTAAAAAAAAACAAAACAAAACCCAGTAAGTTAACTGACACTGACATGGTTGAAAATGACTCTCTTGAATAATTGGCTCATTGCGTATGGTAGCCTCAGCTCCAAGTTATCTCAGGAGACTCTACACCACGTATCAGATTTATGTCAACGTTGGCTATGGTTCTAACACATTGCAATGATGCTTACATCATCACTAAGAACGGAGCAGGAATAGAGAATCTTTCAGACATTGCAAATCTTCCATTTTTAGCAGATCCAGCGCAACATCATGAGGGCTAGATTCTCCACCGTTAGAACTTATATCTTATAGATAGCCCTACCTTCTCTATATTAGATCAGATAGGTAGTCCTTGTTTAGTGACTGTTTGCTGTCACGACTATGATTAAAAAAGCAACTTTATGACTACTCCTTGCACGTATGAACTTCGTAGATATGTAAAGCAAAATAAAGCACAATTAAGATCAAACACACTTATGGCTTCACTTAGCAAGGGCCTTGCTTAATGACCTAGTTGTCAGTCCCAATTGGGTAGCTAAATGAGACACTTTTGGTGAGCTGTGGTTCTGTAGATTGCAGCAGACATTATGGCTGTAAAGGCAACTGGACTGCCGAAAATCATCTCTGGACCGAGATCTTGAGATTACCCACACATTATGTACTTCAGACAGGGGTTTTTTTGTGTGTGAGTAGACAGCAGAAATTGATGTTTTTGTGGTCTCGCAATCAGCTGGGAGTTGTAGGATTGGGATTCCACCAAGCTCAGAGCTGTCTTTTCATGTATTCAAGGCTCAACCAAATCTTGTCTTTTTAATCACTCTGCTGTTTTTTGTTTTTGTTTTAATTGTTATATTGAAAAATCTTCGAAACCACGCTGGGTAAGTTCTTCAATCAGTTTAGAAAGAAATAAAGTTTATTGTTTAAAGTTTTGAAAGTATTTCTTGGAATATACCGCAAAAAGTTGACTGTAGCATTGATCTTATAAAGTTTTAAGCAGATTAAGGGTTCAGATGTGTTTGAAATAAAGACTGAAGTTAATTGAAAAGATCCTTTCTTGTGAGAAAATTCTCTTTATATTTTGATATGATTACTTTGAAGGTTGGAGACTAGAGGGCACCAGATGGCTAGTTTATAAGAAATGTTTGATGTTTGGGTGCAAAGGGTTTTGGAGTTATTTAAAAAGGTGTTATTGAAGAGAAACAAGCCCTATTGAAATAAAACTAAAATAGACTTTAAGGTGGATTCAAAAATTACAACCCACAAGAAATGAAAGTTGCATCTTAATGGAACTGGATGATGATTTAAAAACAAAAAAGTTTTCAAATAATAAATCAAAAGAATGTTGTAGATTATTTTCTTATATTGTATTATTCAAGATTTATTGGAAGTACTATATTGGATTACAAAAGACCTCTGACAAAGATGATGAAAATTTTGAGAGCAGAGACGAAGAGACTGAGAAAACAAGTGTTAGAATTTTCTTTGTGGGACTGAACAATCCTGAAAGAAAAAATACAAAATTGTGTTATGTGATCACGCAGTTAAATAAGGGATTGCTATGTTAGGTGGTGCCTAATGGTTTGATGGGGACTGAATGCTAATAGTTATTTGTGATAACGTAGTGGTTTACATCTCATAAATAAATAATGGGCTACTATTTCTGGTGACATCTAGGTGTTTTTTTTTACATTGGGATGGGATGATGGTTATCTTTGGTAATGTTTAATTATTATTTTATTTGGGACTAGACTATTTGAAGAGCGGGACTAAGGGCTATTTGTTTAAATGGAAATGGAGAAATAAATACTTTGTTATTCTTGTGACCTTTATTGGATTTTTGCTGATTAATAAGAGCTGAAGACTTAAGAGATGGGTTTATAGTAAATGGGGTCAGGTATAGAATGAATAAGTGTTTGGCTGTATTTTAAGATATCGTGATAAGTGGTTAATGTTGATTATTCTTGCTTGGAATGAAAGGGCAAGTTTCTTTTACAGTGTCATTTTTTTCCTCTGCACTTTTTAATTGCTATAAAAAATAGAAATAATGTATTTCTGTACTATATTGTATTTTTACTATAACATATTTGCTTAATATAATCCTCAATAAAATTATTGAAAATAAAATCATTTGTGGTAGCCAAACAAGGACAAATATAACTCAAAGATATAATGGAAAGGAAAAAAAACATTAGCAACCATAGTATGGTTACTGGCTCACTGGTTGCCATTCCAAAAAGTATTGGATGGCGCTTAGAAAATCTACACGTTGACAAAAATTCCATCTGCCAATTAATAAAAAGCCACACTGCACATACACTACACTGATAAGATCTCCATGCATATGAATACCAACTCCAGCTAAAGAACTGGCAACTATAATTTCAGTTGTGTACAATAATAATAATCTATACGGTATATAATGATATATTACATCTGTTGAAGGAAAAACCATTTCCAAGCATACAAAGCCTTCTCATACCAATAACATCTATTTTCACTGAAAAGGAAGCTTCTCCAGCACGGTTATAAGCCACACACTCCCATGTTCCTGCATCATAGGCCCGAACTACTTCGAAAATGAATGAGTGGAAGCCTTTTTCTGATACTATCATTTTATGAAAATCATCTGGGTGGACAAGTCTTCCATTTAGGTACCATGCCACATCTGGGATTGGTAGCCCACTGACCTATAAAGGGAAAGAGAGGAATTGAGGGAAAGTTTAATGTCCAAGAGCAAATCTACATGGAAGCATCCCATTATTTCTTATTTATACTGTAAGTAAATAAATAAATTCTACACTTGGAAACACTTCTATTTAGGATGTGGCATATACCATGCATATATGTCAAACTACAATGTTTTGTAAACTGGACAAGATCATGGTGCTCCAACATACATACGCCATAATTGTGTGTTATAAACATCTATTTTGCATTTGCACTAATGTGGTAATACATTAAGCAGCTTTAACACATAGCCAGGGTAGGACTACAAAAAAGAGGTACACAATTAAATGGACAAGTTTCAGTCCAAATGGCTGAAATTAGGCAAAGTAACTGAAATTCTTTAAAATTTAAATTTTAAAATTCTTTAAAATTTAAAGTTTGCCGATTTGAACTTCTAGTGCTTAAATAAAAAGTGGACAAAGCAGCAGAAAAACACAGAATGGTTTCTTTTTTTATACAGTATATAAAGAGAAATGGTCTATTGTGTAATATAGTGAAATGTAAATATAGTACTACCTATATGAAATTATCTGCACGGCCTAAAATTTGGACAAAAGGAACAATACAAGACTAGGCCAGAATATGTCTGTCACACAAATTGCCCTTTGATCATCGCCAGTATAACGCCTGCAGGCTGGAGATCCTTTTCAAACTTCTTATCCACTAGCAAACAAGGCTATATAGAAAAATAAAGGAAAAGAATATTGGCATAATACCACTCAAATCTAAGGGCCATGTGCAGTGAAAGTCACTAACTTCAAAATGGTGGGTTCAAGCCTTTTGGTCACCTGCAAAACATCTTTTTAATCTTTGTTTCATACACTGCATGCATGTAGAAAGAGTAGCACTCTACTCATCCAGTCACAACCACCATTATGAAGCCAGTGATTATTGCTGTGGACACCACTGCCAACTCTCCAATGTATGTGGCTACTAACCACAACATTACAACTAAACTGTTCACAACAGACAATATTCTGATTCAAGCGTACAATTAGTTTTAAAAAATGCTGGTGATAATGGATGATTAACCTGCTTGGGAAAGCTTTTGGCTCTAAATCACTCTTACTAAAATTCTATAATTAACCTATGGAATCTGGTACCAGAAGATTTGAGGGTCAATAGTTTTAGACGGCTTTAAAGAGAGATTATGCAGTTTCAGGGAGAATGGAGAGAGGCTTAATCTGCTTTCTTAGTATCAGATGCCTGGGAAAAATACAGGATCGTCATGTTTCAAATGTAATCTTTTAGGACCCAGCTATTTTAATCCTGCTTGAAAGACAGTCCTGGATTCTCAAAATTTTAATTTAGCAAAAAAATTTTTTTTTAAAAAATCCAGTATTGTCTCTCAAAAACACTTGAAAGAATGCATTTATTACCTTAAAATCAAGCCTACAGAATCTTCCTTCTTCAACTGTTGCATCTTCAGGCACTTGTACGAAGCGTGGTTGAAAAAATTTCTCCTGAATTGCGCCTTGATCATTTTTTTCTCCCCTTGAAGATGGCCTATTCCTACATTACAAACAGGCAATAAAATGATTTCTAAATAAGCTTCCTTTCTCACATACCTTAAGCCACCCACCCTGCAAGGTTAGTTCCACTGCATGGCAGCTAAATTATCACCTTCTCAGAATAAAATTGTATTTTTAGGTTTGCTCCTCCACTAAGAAAACTCTGAATTTGTGCCTATTTCACAGATGGAAGCTCCGAGGCTTATGGTACTACAATGCCCTAATAGTATTCCCGTAAGTAAAACCAAATATTATTTACTCGAAGAATTTGTCATCTTCTAAATGTCCAAATGATCTGAATCACAACTGCTATCCCTGCATCTTAAACCACATAATCTAACAGTGGCCTTTTTAATACATTCAGCTCTTTTTGTAATTCATTCACTGTTCAGCCTAGTATAGAGAACTAGTATTTCACACAAAATGTTGCTTGGGTAGAATGTCCTAGCATAAAACATACCAACAGCCAGTACCTTACGTGCTGTTGAGGAACTTGCAGCCGCACACTTTCCAAGTTTTGCTGTTGAAAACAAAAAGGTGTAAGTGATCATTACACTATGGTAACAGAATTCTGCAAAAAGGTCATAAACTTCATGTCTTCAGATACTTAAATTTGCCAGGTAACTAATAATGTAATCACGGGCACTTTTTATAGCATATAGAATTACAATCTTCGGTATCAGCACTTCACTTTCACATCAACACAGTAAGAACCTCAATTGTTCTTGTAACTATGGTAGGAGGGTTTCAGAATGCTCATGTCGCATTTGTGGGCTTCCCCCAGCCACTCTTAAGACAGAACAGTTGGCTTCCTGTCCTTCTCCGAGAAACATCTGTGCCTATAGAATGATATAGGTTTTTTTGTCATAGTGCACAGTGTTTTGGAAAAGACATAAGTCTTTGTTAGAAAAGAGAGGCTATTAAGTCACTAAAATAAGACCTAGGGACATTCTGTCCTTCAGGAGTGCAGGAATAGCAGTCGAGTCATTTTAATAGAATATTGGCAAGAGCAGAGAGTTGTACATGCTCACAAAAGGGTTCCAATAGCAATTAACACATCTTAAATTGGAAAATATTTTCCTTGTTAGATCATAGCTACCTGAGCTTTGACAAAATCTTATACAACATGAAGTGGTTACATAACCTTTTAAAAAAACACCTTTTTAGCTTAAAATAATATCTTCACCAAGTTATTACTTTAATATTCTGTTTCTGAAACAAACTTTGAAGAAATTCGAAGTATTACTTAGGTACAATAATATCCTTACCATTTTAGCGATGACAAGAATAGCTAAATGTAGGTAGTACAATTCAGACAGTTCTAGGAGTGTGCACACCTTTCATAGTATGGTATAAGCTGTGACAAATTTTACACATCTGCTGACTGTATTTTGGAATGCTGATTTTTGCAGTGGAGAAATACACCAGACTAACTTCATCGAGACTTTCGTATGAATTGTAGCATATGTTTTGAAGCAGTCAATATGAAATAATCCAGAGGCTAAAAAAGCTGCAGAAGCAACATGTAGGCAAAGGAATCACTAGAACTAAATTTTTAAATCAGAATTTTGTTCTCCTTTCTCTGATCAATTTCTTTTCCTTACTACACTGGCTTCGCATTTGCTATATAAATTAATATGACAAATGCTATGTATCTGAAACCTAACCACCTCATTCCAATTTCATGTGGCAAATTGAATGCTTCCCCCCCCCCCTGGTTTTTCCCTCTATTTGTATGAAAAAGCATCATTCTTATGTAGCACATGCTCACTCCCTGCTTGGTTTCTCCCAATCTTAGCCTTAACATCCTGAGCCCCTGACTTTGTGACTCCATGCCTTTTTGCTCCGTTCTCTCCCTATTTACCCCACATTTGCCTCTTTGAATGGATACTAATAAGGTAATTGAAATAATTGTATAATTATGTATAATGATGAAAATAAAACATGTTACTATGAAGACTTGCAGGTTTCTGTAAATCTCCCAATTCCTGTGTTTCATTTGCATACCCTAAGCATGGACAAAATTAAAGAAACTAGACAAGGACAATTAACAAGAGTAAAACAAACTACCAATAATTTATATGATTGCATTTTATTTTTTGCGAGGTACTCTGAATATTAAAACATCAAGCAATTGTTTCATTCGCATTTGGTTAGTGTGTGTTTAGTGTAATAGTTAGGGCACTAGTTTAGAAACCAGACCACCAGGAATTCTAGTCCCATCTTAGGCTAATCAGCCAGCTAGCTGACCTTGGGCCAGTCACTCAACTCCATCCACTTCCAAAATCTTGCCAAGAAAATTGCAGGGATTTTTCCCGGTAATGGCCAGGAGTCAAGATTGACATGAAAGCATCGAAGAGGGCAAAAAGGGCAAAGCTATACTACACTTCTTCCCTCCCGCCTTCCGCCATGGCCTGCATAGAGGCCATTCGATCTTCTGTCTTCTTTTCCTCCTCCCTATTGCTTTTGCTGACCCCAAATTCAAGTCCGGCATTTCCAACCTGCCTGCCTGCCCTTGAATCTAAGAGTGATGGACACATGGCAGCTAAGAGCAGGTGGAGACAACGAACGTGGTGAGATGGGGGAGAAAAGGGAGGGAGATATACTGCACTTGAAAGTATCCCCTTTCCTTCAGCCACCACCCATGACTTTGCCTTCCCTCTTGTTCTTCCAACCCCACAACCTATGTATCCGGAATAAACATTTTGAGTTCATGGTCTAAGCAAAACACATTTCACATTTTCATGTTTTGGGCACAAACTACAGCAAAAAGCAGTTCCACAGATGGAAGAGTTTACGTGTGGCAAGTTTTGTGCATAAGTAACGATAAGCTGTCACAGAAGAGTTTAGGATCAGTAAAGATAATGGCTCCTTTCTCCTATCTTTCTATCCCTCAGACAACTTGGGAGACCAATCCTACCTCCATCCGTGTTTTGCCTGAGCTACAATTTAAGTTTATAAGTTAGGTTAATGTGTTTTTGTTTCATTTCAACATAGCACAATATATGAATTTAGGCATTCTGGCTTGTAAACAGTTTAAATTGTATTATGGGTGAACTTGGCCATGACTTGTTCAACAAGCCATGATGTAGCACACTCTGTGAACAGCTTGCTGTGTTTCAAGTACAGGCAGTCCTTGAATTACAGACATTCGTTCAGTGCCTGTTCGAAGTTACAACAGCAATGAAGTTGCTTACGACCATTTTTCACACAACCGTTGCAGCATCCCCACAAACGTGTGATCAAAATTCAGGTGCTTGGCAACTGGCATGTATTTATGACCGCTGTGCTGTCCTGGGGTCACATGATACCCATCTGTAACGTTCCCAGCTGGCTTCTGATGAGCAAAATCGATGGGAAAAGCCAGGTTCGCTGAGCCACCACGTGATTCTCTTAACAACAGCAGCGATTTGCTTAACGGCCGTGGCAAAAAAAAAAAGGTCAGAAAATGGGGGACAACTCACGGAACTTTCTTGCTTGGCAATGGAAATTTTGAGTCCCGTTGTGGTTGTAAGTTGAGGACTACCTGCACTGCATTCAGGAAAACTTCCGCTACCCTCATATGATTGTGGGGAAGAGTTTGGATTTCAGTTCAGCTTTTGGGTGGACAGGGAAAAAATTAAGACAGACTTACTTGTGCGTCCTGTGCATTTTGTTCATTCTGTGATACAAACACAGATGCAGCATTCTCTGGTCCAAGTAACCTGCGAGCCATTCTTTCTTCGTAGCTTAAACGCTTATGAAAAGGAAATGTGAACGTGAACATTAAAGGAAACCGGAGAACGCTCCAATTTCCATTCAGTATAACACAGTTCACTCTAAGATTACCTAGGAATTGCTCTTCTTTGACAAGAGCAGGACAAACAACTGTTTTAATCACTGTCGTTAGCTGATGTGAAAACAGCATACTTTTGCTATGGGAATTCTCTGAGTAGAAGCTGAAGCGTCAAGAAGCAACACAATGGGAAAAGAACAACAAGGAAAAACAGGTACTGGATGTTTTTAGTGGGTGCCCTGTGGGTAATTTGAGGGGAGAGCTTTGTTTCGTTAAGTCAATTAACAGGGCCCATTGCTGCCAATGCTGCTATTCTAAATAACTCCTTGAAAAAGATCAAATTCCTGAGGTAAGCTCCACAGCTGCTTCCAGGCTAATTCTACCACCACACTCAATCAATCAGAATAGAGCTGGAGGGGACCTTCAAGGTCTTCTAGTCCAAGCAGGAGATCCTACACCATTTCAGACAAGTGGTTGTCTAGTCTTTTCTTAAAAACCTCCAGTGATGGAGCACCCACAGCTATATGATCAACAGCAACAAGATAACCATATATGCAGAGGAAAACTTCAACACTAGTCACTATGGAGGGATGGTTATGAAGTTGACAGATTTTGCTGATAATGGATAAATTAATTTATCCAATTAGAGAAATGACATTATCTACATTTACTGCTGACTGGAAGCCTCACAGGGCTTTTATGTAAAAATGAAAAAGTGACATAGTTTTGCTGATTACACAGGACAGATTATAGAAAGAAGAGTAATATAATGAAACCTTAGAGGGGTTAAAATATACTGGCGGTACTACTTCACACTTCTTTCCTTTCTTTTCCATTTTTCGGTAACTTTTTTCCTTTTACCGCACCTTTTGTTTTTTCTTTGATTTCTTTTTCTTTTTTTTTCTTTCTTACTTTCTATCCGCCTGTGTTAGCTTTCAACTAACATATTTTCAAACATATTTTTAACAAAAAATATGCATAAAAAGCAGGAGTGGACTCCTCCTTCTTGCCCCTCTTCCCCCGCAGCAAATAGTTGTGGCATCCAGATTTCTTCTTAAAGTAGGTAACAAATGGTAATTGTTAGCATGACGACAAAGCCATTAAATATGCAGAAGGTACTAATTAATGATACTGAATAGTTCTGTTTTGCCTCAACTTCTCCTTTTTAGCACAATACCAGCCACGTCACCAAAAGAAATTATGTATTTCTCTGCTCTGAAGAGAGTGCAACCCCTGCTGTAGCCAAGGTATCACACCTCGGTGACATGCAGGATGCTCACCTCAGTCAGTGGAACTTATTGCCACACTATGATTAAGAATACAGTATTACTGCATCTTTTTCTGTGAAAAAAGATCATAACAGTATGGATGTCTTATTGATAACTGCCTCTCATTCTTCCACCCATGGAAACAATAAAAAACTTCTTGTATATATTGAGAAACCTATTTTGGATCCCATTTCACAAGCAAACTGATATGGTTCCATGCATTTCCATTAGACCTCCTCACTAAAACAAACACTAACGGTGGTCCTTTAGTTGTTTAAAAATAGTGGCATGTTGCTAAAACGGTAGCACACAAATACACCTGTGACTATGTACTAAGAGTATTTTCATATGGTGATTTTTCAGTTTTCCGCATTCAGCAGCTAAACCGATTTATTTTCAGTTCAGCTGCAGTCTATTTAAACATATATTAAAACTTGATTTGTGACATGTTTACCCCACTTCCCAGACTTCAGGTTTATCTCAAAAATCCAAAGGGCTTAATAGATTTTCAGCCTCCCCCCTTTCCCCTGGGAACTGATAAATTCTTTCCAATATGGTTAAACAAATGCACACAACATGAAAATAGGATATGAATGGGGCACTGATATTGCAAGCTTTTTCCTTTGGTCTGCAGTAAGGGGTAGTGGTAGGATTTTTGTATAGCAGCTCGGACGGGGCAAGATTCAACTACACGCGTCGCTTGATTTTGGTCTATATGTAAAATGATCCTAGTTACTGTTTGTGGTTTAAGGATTAGTATGTTGAATGAACCCAGCCTGTTGTAATTAAATAAACCATGGTTAATCAAATATTTGCTTAATATAGTACTAAAACAATCACAATTCTAGGGAGGGTAGGAAAATGCCTCGTGTAAGCTGGTAATTGTTATCTAATGAATGAATAAAACATTACATTAACTTCTGATATCTACACACGTACAAGAAAATTAAACTCACTTGGCCTAGATTTAGTTTTGACAACACATGAAAGGGAACCTTAATGTAATACAAATCTGTTGTAGTTTCATTCATAATGAAACATGAAAGATGGACTGAATGCAATAGCACTAGATGGATAAGAGTAATATGAATTGTACATATAAAAAGCATATTACCATTTTCTTCCACTCTAGAATCGAATTCAATTTCCTGTCACATTATATGCTTTCCCCACCACTTACCACTTCCTCCCATGGTGGCTGCCGTGGAAAACAGGGTAATGGTATCAGAACACGTATCTAAATTATTGCCATAATAAAGGGAAAATGATGGGCATACAATACATGGTGCTGCTGTTCAGCTTTACCCCTATGTTATTTGTAATTAATTGTCCCGTTTTCTTTCACAATTGGCTGATCAAAAGGGATTCATTCTTTTCACAAGTTGGAACTGATTTCTTGGATCAGTTTTTCCCCTTGGATAATGTCCAAATATAAATCCCAGACCTATTATCCGTAAGTGGCATTTGATCAAGATATAAGCATCGGTGAGCCAAGAAATAATTCATGCCAAAGTGCATGAATGAGAACTTACGTTCTAATACTGCCAAAGCTCAATAGTTTCTGAAGGACAGAAATCCAGAAATATCCCAATTCTGAATTCAGTATATACAATATTAAACATACTGTTCAATTAATTCAGAGAGTGATCATCTTCTTAGGCACTGAACAGGGTAAGTAGCTACATCAACATACAGATGTCTTGTAAATGCATTTATTTCAGCACTGGGTTTTAGCTTAATGAATCAGTATAGAGAAGCAAGGAAAAAAATTCAGAGTAATTCATCTTAAGCGGTAGTTTCCTAGCCTCCCTTTTATATGTATTCTCTATACATTGTCTTACTTGGTTCCCGTTATGCAGAAGGTTATCTTTACATCGCAGTTTTCTTTCCAAGTCTTGAATGAGGGCGTCTTTTGTTCCTTGTATCTCTTTGTCGGAAGCCTTTGGTACTTGTTTAAGGCTATCGGTTTGCGGGCTGTACATAGGCTTTGAATGACTGCTAATTAAAGGAAAAGAAGGGTGATCTTGTAATTATTAGATAGAGCTGAGTATAAAACACAAACTATTGAAGGTAGATGAGCAAGGAGAAACCCATCTATGCCATGAGTATGGAGTCTGCTATATGCAGTATTACTAATGTTCAATCATTTTTCTGCTTTGGAGGATCAAGAACAATCATTTAAGGGAAAAAAAACAAAACCCAAACTCAGATTATTTGTTTACACAGTACTTCTTGCTGTTAAATAACAAAAGAAAAGTTTCCTTTCCCTCTTAAAGTCTGCTCTACTGAGAGTGGGTGAAGAAATTTAAAGTCAGGAGGGCAGCTGCCTACTGCCTTCAAAGCTTACTTTGCTTTGAACTACTCCCAGAATGCCTTAATAGTGATGTTTGCTGCTAGAAGCAGAATCTCTCGACTTCATTCTAACCTTTTCAAACAATGCAGATCAGGGGAGAAATATGCTCTCAAATCTCCATCATTTATTCTAGTTTATATACAAAAATTAAGCATTACATACTTTATATTCCTATTAAGCCTTAATGAAGCTAGCAATTTTAGTTCATTTCTTAACAATTAATGTTTTTATGTGCCTATGGTATATCATTAACAATTGTTAATGATACAGTATAGGTGTGTAAAAGCAAATGTATTAACAATTATTAACAGCAACTTGATAATACAATCCCATATTTGTTTGCTATTTTGTAATGTTAAATCTATTGTGATGTCTTGTTTACTTATTATCAATTCCTGTATCAAGTTATCTCTCACTTATTGTCGTGGGGATTAATTCCAGGTAAGATCATGATTCCACCTTCTAGATTAATTAGGATTTCTTTCCTCACAAGATGATTTTTAAAAAATTTAATGGAAATGTAACACTTTTATTTAGAAAATATTTTTATTTTTGCGTCACGATGTTGAACGCAAATAACAGGTAAATGTTTAATAATTGTATAATGAAACTTTTTTTTGAAAAACAACTTTCATTTTTAATATGTTATGGTAGGTAGTTCAGAAATCTATAATCCTGGTATGCAAATTTTCTAAAAAGAATTATAGCTGGCGCTGCTGTTCACCAGTTTACTTTATCGATCCTGCTAATACTAGGAAACATTTCTTTCTCTTGAACCTTAATGCCTTCAGATTTTTATGCAGAATGAGGATGCTGCTTTCTTTGTATGCATAAAATTTTTGAGTGGGTAACACCAGAATATTTTGTGTTCTCTGAGAAACCAGGAAGCTGTCAAAAACTGTATACCAATAAAATAGTTATCTAGCTTCTTTTTCAATAAAGCTTTTTAAAGATTTATAAATTCTAAAAAAGAAGAAACAACTTTTTGTCATTTTTTTCAGGGTAAGATTCATTATAAAGTGGCAAAAGTATAATATAGAAGAGATAGGATCTAGCCTTCACTGATATCAGATGCATTTTCCATTCAGGGCTGGATTGTACCCAACTATTCCATTTGTTCCAGATCAGTTGCTTAGTGCTTAGATAAATAGAGCTGAAGTAGGAAATGCTCTAAGGAAAAGACTAAAACGGAATTATTAAACGGTTTCTGTCAAATGTGTTGATCACAGTTCATCCTAGCCAGAATGGCTAAAGATGACAATAGCAACTGTAAGCCAACTCATCAAATTTGAAAAGGCTGCACTAAGTGAACATACCCAACAAAGCAGTGGCAGCATTTGCACAACAAGCATACTCATAGTTACCATAATCATGGTTTTCTCTACTCAATTTTCTGGATTTACACAATACATGGGCTGGATTTACACAACACACTAAGCTAAAACGTGGTTGACTTGTCTTGTACACTGCACAAATACACATATAAAATATCTCACAGCAAATAGTGTAATCTCCCAAATTATTTGATGGAATTGCGCTAAAGCTATGAATTATACCCAGGATAAAAACATAGGATAAATAAAATAATAATTAAATGAACTGAAATAAAGTTAAATAATCATTTGTCTCAAGTCTGTTAATCTTTTCTTGAAATAAGTCTTTCATAGATTTAGTTTTTATTATGTCAACTAGACTAGTGCATAATTTTCCAGAATTAGATTTCATTTTCAGGGCTTGTTTAAATAGGATGGAATTCTGCCTTTACTTTTATTTTTCAGCCACCACTGCTTATATAAAACTTTGGAAACTTCCGTACATTTTGCAAAAAGTTGGCGTTTGGAACAAAACAGACCGTGCACAATTAACAGTGGCTATAGTTTCTATTCCTGAGTTTCCCCTTCTAATTCCCATCTCTGCATTCAACACTTACATGCAGCATAGCTCACTCAAAACAGGAACACAGCATTCAGGTTTTCATGAATGCACCTACACACAGTTCAAGGCAAGGGAAAGAGCATACTTACTTTGAGTCCACCGAGGAAGGACCTTGGCTATTATTATAATCAAAGTGAGAGGGCAACACAGAACAAAGGAATGCTGCAGGGGACTGGTTATGCATGGATGAAATTCTCGGCCCAGATGATGAGCTAGCAGGAGACTGTACAGATGCGGGTGTTACGGGAAATGAAGCGCTACATGAAGGTGAAGACAGTGAGATTGGCGAGCTCAGCGATGAAGAGGAAGTAAGCTTCTTCTCATTAGGATTACAAGGCTGGATTAAAATGGAAGACTGCTTGGTTTGCCTGCTCAGAAGAGTAGCAGAGGTCTCTGATCCTGGAGGCTGTGGCTTCCCTTGATATGTATTTTGAGACTGGATAAAGTGTTTTGGACGCTCATAATTAAACATGCTGGGTTGGTACATAGAGGACACAGATGGGAGATTACTGACACTCATGGGAAAGCTTTCACAATTGTCCTGTGTTTTAGAAGGTGAAAATAGACTTTGGGTTGGTGGTTGGAAAGAATGAGTCGATAAATTTTGTGGCCTTTCCTGGCAGGGATCCTAGGTAGGACAGAATCCCTGCCTCAGCAAAGAGTAGCTGTCTTGATGAAGATAATCCCTTTAGGAAAACAATACAAATAAGAACAGAAATAAATGGGCATGCAACAAGATTATATAGACAATCAAATTAGAAGGGAACCAATGGACAAATGCTAACATTATCCATTTTTCTCAGGAACAAGATGTTTTGTACCTAGAGCATCCTTGAAATTTTCCTGCCTTATCTTTTCCCCCCGCAATAATAATTTGAACAGTTTCCTCATAAACATGCTGAAATATTCTAGGAATACTAATAGGCACTTAAAAGTTTTAAATGTACAGAAGTTATTTTAATACCCACCATCCCCATATGTAGAATATGCAATTTATTTTTATAATGGCTTTCATTGCAACCCCCAACCCCTCATGCAAACTGCATGGCAATTAAACCTATATTAAACTCTTTCTCTGAAATCACTGGAAAGCAAGACACTATTTTTGCAGATTTTAACTCTAATTATGATTTAAAGATACAACTCACTCATCTAAGGATTTAGTGTAGACTTTACTACAAGACCTCTTCATCTATGTAAATCCTTTCTACAGTAAATAAAAATGATCACAAGTATATATTGAATTCTATCAGTGCACGTCACTTAAAACAATGTATTCAAAAATATGTAGTACCAATACATTATGACAAAGGCATGTTCCTTGCTTACACTGCTAAACTTCCACCAACCAACCAAAGTTTGAGTTTCAAGTAAACAGACTCTGTTATGAACCCCAAGATCAATAGGATGATGATGTTCCCGCTCCCCACTGTGCTCAAATTCCTTATAATGGAAAATATAGTACTGTATACAAATAATTCTAACCAGATCTTAGTACCAAAGATCTGCCAAGCTCTAACTTAATTTTCTGACCAGCTTTTACAATATTTTTGAAACTAATGAGAAACTGTATGAGGCAGATTTTTAATTAAAATAAAGTACAAAGATAAAGTTCATGAAGGAAATTATTTTCATTTTTTTTGTCTAGACAAGCAGCATTTTGCTTCAATTAGGATTAAAAGAATAGATCATTTACAGATATAGTTAGCAAGAAATCTTGCTATAAATAAAGTACGTAATTTTAGTTGTCTTCATTGAATATGTTGATATATCATGATTGCTACCACATGTGCATGTCAAGACATTTTTTTCCATACACAAATCCCACACTTTAGTTGGGTTATTGCCATTATAAACTGTAAATGAATTCTATAAAAAGTGTTTTTTTAAATTAAATATTCGGTTTATTTGAACAAAAATATTAATAGTTCAAACACTCAGGTGCGTGGCAAATTTCTCAATGTATCTATATGGAGCAAACTACAGTACGTTTAAAAAAAAGTGCAAAGAAACTTCGGGAAGAATAAAATAAAATAATAGTGGCTATTCCTTCCCACTTACAATCCCTGCAATATCTATTTTTCCTCTACAGAATTTCCTATCAGCTGTTTTGCTACTATATCTGCATCCAGTATATTGCCTTCCTTTCATAGGAAGAGCCTAAACTAGGTTCCATGAGGTCATGCATTCCTCAGACAGATCAAATTATTCGGCTTTTTTTAAACGTATGATTAAAGAAGCCCTTCATTGCGACTTTTCGTATAACGCGTGATAAATGTACTTATCGAGCGGTTAAGTATTCTTATACTTCTAAGTTTCACCATGAAACCAACGCAGCAACTCAGAACCTTCCAGGAAAGGGAGCGTAAGACGCTTGAATCCGCTTCAAGTGAGCACGAACAACAGCTTGTATATTTTAATACTCACCCTCCCCTATTAAAATAAAAGTTCGCCGCTACAATAGCTTCACAAGAAGCTCGTAAAAAAACAAAACAAAAACCACCCCCTTTCCCTTCCCCCCCCCCGTTGGGAATCTACTACTACTACTACTAAGCCCTTTACAAGAGACACCAACTTTCCAAAGTTGGACCACGAACGTCTTCTGTAACTTATTCTGAAATGCAAAGATTCGGTCACGACCTGCTGCAACGATTTAACGCGCTTCTTGTAAGTCAATCTTCAGCGCTTGGGCCGGACCGCTCTCCTCCGTTCCCCGGGCCAAATGCCCCGCGTGTGAGCCTTAAACTACCACCCACACGGGTCAGGTTCGCAAAAGCTGCTGGGCTACTACACTGCGGCACCTCAGGAGAACCCTCCCGGCTCGTAGCGCGCGCGCGCGGGCGCAAGCAACCCACCACCTGCGGTCTTTTCAAGTACCTCCCGTCGTAGGCAAGCTGGGCTTTCCCTAGAAGTACAGCTCCTAAAAAGATGAATTACACGGCTGCGAGCCGAACCGGGCGGGGGAAAGAGAGGAACAAAGAGGAACTTACCTGTAAGCAAAGGGAAGGATCACCTGCGGGCCTATGAAGCGGTGTTGTGAAGGGAAACCAGCCATCCACTAACACAGACTAGAATCATAGTACCTCTCTACTTAATATGAGCGCGGGCGATTAGCCTTTGCCAGGGAATGACATCGGAGATATTCGCTCTTTCCAGCCACCCGGCTAAGTTGCCAAAATAAGAGCTTTCCCTCCCCCGCCCTTCTCCACCCCGCCCCACTACCCGGCCATCCAAATTGACGCGCTTGGCTGCTGGGAAGAGGGCAGGTCGTTCATTGCGCCTGTTCAGAAACGCGCAGCTAAATGAGATAGTTATAGACAACTCGGTAACCAAGATTGTTCGGCTTAACTTCGGCGCGGTCGACTTTTTTATAGGCGAAACGGGGTTAAAACCGGAGCTCTTCGGCGGGGCGCCTGCAGAAGTAGCGTGGCGGGAGGAAAGCGGAATAGGACTGTCAGGATCTAACTATTCATATGCTGTAAATAAGCCATTTTTCGGGAAGGGCAATGCGGTGCCTGCTTGGGCGGGGGATCCCGTAAAAAAAGCTATATTTCAACACGTTATATAAGTGCCGCTGGCAACTCTGCTCTGCATCCACCGATTGAGGCGGCGAAAGTCGAGGTTTATTTATTTCCCTGCCTCCGCTGGCGAAAAATGCTCATTGGAGACCATCATTTTGATCCAGAAACTTGCCAGCCGCGTCTTATAAGAGAAATAGATCTGAAGGCCTCCGCACTGTAGTCAGTAAGGAGTTAACTCTGCGAAGGTGGGAGTGCGCGCGAAGCGGTTTTGTGGTTAGGAAACAGGTGAAGAGGAGCCGAGTTTATTGCACTCGCGGACTTGGCGGGAACGAGCGAAGGAAGGAGAGAAGTAAGAGTTTCGGAGGCATACAGTAAGCGGTAAAAAGTTAGACTCGCGTATCTGTCGACAAGTCAGCCTCTTCGAGTTGGAAGTTGTTCCAGGGACACTAAAAAGAAACCGCATTCCGGCTCGAGGGGACTTTGATTCTGAAGCAAACGCAAGCCGCGCTTCTGTAGCGGCCCGATCAAATTTCTTTATTTCCAACTAGCCTGCTGGCGCCCCTTTTGTTCAAGGAACCTCCGTTTTCCCTCTCTTGAAAAGAGCGCAGCGAGCTGGAGGATTCGAGAAGTAGCTACCAACACATCCACAGCCGAGGAGGAAAAGAGTATAGTGCCCAGTACTCTAATTCACACCAACATAATTTACATGCTCAAAGATTGATTCTTTCTAGTCTAGGATATTACAGCACAGTGTCAATAGCGACTTAAGTCTTTTTTCAGAGAAAAGCTGTTGTGACCTATTAGTGAAATCTTACTTCAACTTTTTATCCTTCAGATATGTAACACTGTACTTCCCATCTTCTGCCTAGACCAGAGCTCTCATCCAACGCAGCTTGGGGAAGGGTATACAGGTAGTCCTCGACTTACAACAATTCACTTAGTAACTTCAGTTACAGTGGCACTGAAAAAAGTGCCATGACCATTTTTCACATTTATGACCGTTGCAGCATTCCCATGGTCGTGTGATTTACATTGGGATGCTTGACAACTGACACATTTATGATGGTTGCAGTGCCCCAGAGTCATGTGATCCTCTTTTGCGACCCGAGAATCAAAGTCAATGGGGAAATCAGGTTCACTTAACAATTGTGTTACTAATTTAAGAATTGCAGTGATTCACTTAACGTGGCAAGAAAAGTTGTAAAGTGGGGCAAAACTCACTTAACAAATTTCTCACTTAACAACATAAATGTTGGGCTCAATTGTGGTTGAAAGTTGAGGATTACCTGTATTCATCCTTAGATCCAACTTTCAAAGAGATAGCTGTGTTGAAGTATAAGACTTTTGTGTCATCTTTTCTATAAAATCATAAGTTTGTCTTTAAAATTCCTCAATACACTTTCCATTTTCTAACAATATAGATGTAGTACTGATACAACCATTCATTTAGTGACCGAAGTTATAATGGTATTGAAAAAAGACTTATGACCGTTTTTCATACTTATGACTGTTGCAGCATCCCCATTGTCACATGGTGAAAATTTAGGCACTTGGCAGCCAAACTTTATTTATGGCAGTTTTATTGGCCTGTGTTCATGTGACCACCATTTGTAACTGGAAATTCTCAGCCATCCAGGTCATAGTTGTTTCAAATATGCTTTTTTCGAAAGGCGACTGGACTGGGGTTTTTTTCTTTATTTTTCTCCCTGAGGAAGAAGAAGAAAATGTTTTGCTTCTCATCCAGGAAGCTTCATCAGTTGTGATGCTGGGGGATGGAAAGATAGGTACCTATCCTTCCATCTCCCAGCATCATAATTGATGAAGCTTCTTGGATAAGAAGTGAAATGTTTTCTTCCTCAAGGACAAAAATAACTAGTTCAGTTGCTTTTTGAAAAAACACCTTTGAGATATGGGGGAAGCAGGACAGAATAACTTAGAATAACTTGTTATTCTGCAGTGATTCATTTAACAATTGTGACAAAAAAGGTCCTAAAATGGGGCAAATTTCACTTAACTGTCTTTCTTAGCATCTGAAATTTTAGTCTCAACCGTGGTCTTAAATCGAGGACTACCTACAGTACACTATAACCAATAAAGCTTTTTATAAGGTTTTTAAGCTTGTGATGCATTTTGTGGATTTTATTTCTTCATAGAATATATACATTTATTCAGTTTTAATTTTATTTATTAGCTTTACATTCTACCTTAATTTGTACAATGTTCCCTCTTCCTATTTACATTTATGTATTTTTTTTAAAATGGGGTGCTACCCTTAAAAGGCAGATTTTCCTAGGTTGTTTACAAAACACCACAAAATAATAACCAATCCAATATATAAAAAAGGCAATATTTGAAGTATATAACATTAAAATAATAAAAACGCCAAAACTAGACGCAAGGACAGTCTTTCCCCTGTGCCATCACTGCTAAACAACTAATTCCCACAACACTGTCAAATACTTAATAGGACTATAATCCTTCCCATCTTTCCTATTACCGATTTTTTTATCTTCTTATGACTATAGCTTTGTGGCTTGTATCTTACAATTTATATTAATTGTTTTTACTTAGTATCCCAGAATGATTTATGTTGATTTATTATTTAGTATGACTATTCGTGTATCTTATGATTTATGATGAATGTATTTTATGATGATTATAATCATGATTTATCACTTTTGGTTGTATGTATACTGAGAGCTTATCCACCAGACATAAATTCCTTGTGTGTCCAATCACACTTAGCCAATGAAGAATTCTATTCTTTACTCCTATAAAATGTTCCAGAGGCATGACAAATAATGCATTTGACCTACTTTATAAATTCCTATCAATCACAGCAAGAATCGACAAAATGTTATTCACCCTAGACACATGAGGCCTAAAAAGTAACAGGGTAAATGTCCCTCTGCATTAAATTCAAAGCTATGAATGTCTGAACATCTTGGCAGAGTGAAGACCCATATAAAAATACAATCAAATTGTGTTACAGAAAGATGTGAATAATTATTTTTTTTCTTTTTGATAGAACAGTCAACTATGCCAAAAACTCAGCAATCAGCTCAAAGGACTGCAAGCAGACATCCTTGCAGAGATATCGCCTCATTAGTAGCTATATTAACTGAGGTAAAGTAACAATAGACATCCAATATGACAATAAATGAGAATATTCCAATGCCATCTAGGCAGACACAGCATATACTGTATGTATGTATGTATGAAAATACAAATGACCATTCAAAGATCCTTTATAGGAGCAGATGAAGATTAGAAATCAAGTTCAGTATAATTAAGACAGAAATCGGCATTAGCTGAACGTGTTTCCCACAATATAACTGGTTGGGCAATTTCCTTTATCCCAGTAAGCAGAATCAAAGTTGTAATGTGGGATGTTGAAGTCTAAAAATTTAGGGAACTGGGATTAATCCTGTTTCCTAAAAATATATGCAGAAAGTTTGAGAGACTTTTAAAAAAATCTCATGCTGCTAAGCAAATTAAATATATAGATCATATCATATTAGATTTAAATTTTAGAAACATGCATAAGCATGCATAAATATGGTTTATTTTGCCATGTGCAGAGGAAACCCAAACCCACAATTTAAATTTATTCATTAATAGAAATCATCCTTTCCGAATAATACAGCTACCAGTTTTTCTTCTTAAGCATATTGGTTTGGAAAAGGGAAATCTAATGTGAGAAAATGTCATAAGGCAGGGGTGTCAAACTCACGTCGTCACATGACGTATCGGGACTTTTTTCCCCCTTCGCTAAACCGGGTGGGGTCAGGACCAGCACATGACGCATCTGGCCCGTGGGCTGCGAGCTTGACACCCCTGTCATAAGAGGAAAGTGACCCTCTGATCCAATTTACCCACATATTGCTGAACTTAAACAAATAAAGAGAAGTGAGATGTGATTATGAAACCTAAAACATGTTGTAAAAGTAGCCTTGCAGAGCTGTCTGAGAAATCTGCTTACATTTGTTTGGGTAGTATAAAAACCTATTAAGTTGCAATTCTGTGCAAGCTTAACAGGGATCACGTTGCACTAAGTAAACAGGATTTACTTCCATATGAGCATTCAGCAAACTGAGCAGTAAATATAATACAAGCTTTTATTTAACAGAGGCAAACTATAGTAATAAAGAGTTTGGGTGCTGAAGGAAATATTTTAAAAGGAAGCAAAAGTGTGCAAGTATCTCGTTTTACTTAAAAGAAATCCTGCAATTGGAACGAATGACCTATGTATCTAGATTAATATTAATTTATGGAGAATCTGTGTCAGGAATTTTGTGATACAGTATATAGTATATATAGGATCTCTTTCCATTCATCTGTATGATTTCATGATGAAGATCGTTGGCTACATAAAATAGCTGCGACTGTAAGATTGGTGTACACTTCTGCCCATGCTTGCAACCCATGTGGTAAGATGAAAGTGTCCGTTGTTGTATAGCTTCCCATTTTTTCCTAAACATTATTTACAGTATGGTTTTACATCACCTTTGGCTTAAAGCTATATTCTACCTTCATTTTAACATGTGATGTCTCTAAAGCTGATACCTTTAAATAATATTTCAATATTTTGAGCTCCAAAATAAACTTTAAATTCCAGTGCAAGATGGTGTGACTCAAAGAGGGATAGGTTTACTATGATCTAAGATAGATGGTCATTGTAAATAGTTTTACTAAGCCATTCTAGTTTTGGATGACTGATGCCAACCAAAATTATAACAGTACTGCATAGTATAACTTCTAAGAACTTTTAAGTTTAAAGAGTTCTCTTCTAATAGCATTAAAAAAATCATGCAAATGTAATCAATTTCCAGAATTTCTTATGAAATAAATGCAATCATTCGTTCTGCTTTTCTAAAAAAATATAACATTGATTCTGATCTCTCATAATAATTCATTAAACTTGTATGTCACCCAACCCTCAATGATTCTGGACAGATTTTATTTCATTATTCTTTTTCTTACCAGTTTAAATCTATGTGCGCTCCTAGAACAATAATTTAAAATGACTTCACTTGCCCTGTAAAAGGGCTCAAAATCAGTGAGACTTATTTACCAGCACTAATGCTGATAATATTCCAAATGGCATTGAAAACCTGTATAGTAATACTATATAATAGTCTGTTGTTGTGCCTGTCTAATCTTATTGAGATTGAATAAAAATTGATGGTCCTTTTGCACCAGAATTGAATTAATATTTCTATAGTTGTATGTATAAGTTGGTACCTTAAACATCTTTGCAGTTTATTCAAAGACAAACTTATAATCAAAACTGCGTTCTAGATTCCCATTTGATTCAGACCATGGAATAAGTTTTAAACAGCTGTTGTAAGGATTACTGATTCTGATTAAATTAGTTCTGATTAAATTAGTTCATCTATATACAAAATGTAGTAGTCTCAGGTTATTTTCAGCCATGTCTTTCATAACTGGTACTAGCTGTCTAGTTTTATTTCAGCACTGGAATAGGGAAAGATATTTTAACTCCCTTCCAGTATACCTGTTCTAATTCTATTCAACAGTACCCCAAGACCATTTGGATTAATTTGTATAAACTCTATTTCTCTGAAACAAAAGAATTAATGTTTATTACTTCAAATGGAGACAGTCAGTTTGGTGTAGTGGTTAAAGGATCAGGCTAGAAACCAGGAGACCATGATTTCTACTCCTACCTTAAGAGCAAAAGCAATTGGATGACCTTGGGCTAGTCATTCTTCCTCAGCCCTTGGAAGAAGGCAATGAGAAACAACTTCTAAAAAAACTTGCCAACTTAGGTAGCTGCCAGAAATTAACACTGATTTGAAGAGACAACTTCTCCCTCTGGATGGATGCCTTTTGTTGAGTAATTGGAGTGAATATTGCTATTTGCTAATGTTTGTGATTTAAATAATTGCTCCAGTCTGTTTTAACTAATGGAAAACTCACTAACATTCGGTGATTTGGTATAGAATTCCGGCAGGATAGTTCAAAAGAGCTTAATCTTCAGTTCAATTTTACCAGCTGATTGAAATAATTATATTTTTGCACCAACATATTGTCTCATCTTTAGGTTGGACAATTCCCTGTTCCACTTACTTACACTACTGTAAGATGAATACAGTACAGGTAGTCCTCGACTTACAACTATTTATTTAGCAACTGTTCAAAGTTACAACAGCACTGAAAAAGTAACTTATGATCATAGAGGTAGTCCTTGCACTTACCAATATTGCAGTATTCCTATGATCATGTGATCAATTTTCAAATACGTGACAACTGGCATGATATTTTCAGCATTCTGGGCTCATGTGATTGCCCCTTCCGACAAAGTCAATGGGGGAAGCCAGATTTGCTTAACAACCAGAGTAATTCACTTAACAACCATAGCAATAAAGTTTGTAAAATCAGGCTCTACTTTTTTTAGCAGTGGAGGTTCTGGTCCCAATTGTGGTTGTAAGTCAAGGACTATTTGTATTGCAAATTTGTTTCAGCCTCAACATTTTGTGTGTTTCAGAATAAAAGCTACAGTAACTTCCAAGTTGGGCAAAATTCTAATCATTCTACACAGAAATTTTAAATTAATTTGTTTTATGACTTGGTTGTAGTGTTGTATTCAAATCAAGTAGTTATATTTAAAATGTTGATTATCAATTCCAGAAATAGGATAATCAAACCTCTGAACTACCTATTGCCTTACATCACAGGAAATCAATGATACTCCATGCAGTGTGCAATAAGATTGCTGCGTTAGCTATTTAGCAGACAGCACAGATTCAAGCAATGTTTACTAGAGCAGAGAATAATTTCTGTATTCTTGTATTCTGGTCAAATATATGATTCTAGCATTGGGGTATTAGAATAGTAATCAGATGTATGACCAGTTGAAACCATTTATAGAAATCTTCACTTGCCATTATGCTGTAGAACAATTTGTGCTGGCTCAGAAATCTCAAAGTCTTAATTCACTCACATGGAAAAATGAACACACCAAACATCTTTCTAATAGCATGCCTACACTTACAAGACAATTTCATATGTGCATATACACCAACCTACCAGCAACAGAGCTTTAAAAATCCATGCATGCTTGCAATAACTTTTAGCAAAAGCAACTGACATGGATCAAAGCAATAATCTTTACTTGACTTACCAGTCACGTGAATTGCCAGAGGGATTTTCATAAATACCAGGAAAACTGATGCTCTGATTGCTATAATTCTGACACTGGGAGCTTTCATGTTCCACTTCATTTGCTGAACCAGAGGCATTTTGTCCACCTGCATCAGAAAAGCTTTCCTTTGCCTCTCTTCCCATTGCTACAAATTGACTGTCTAGTGCAGAACTGATGTTCAGGTTGGGTAGCTTATCTGTCAATAAGGGGGCAGATTCAAAGCTCCCAGTTTCTTCTGTTTCTGAATCTGAAAAATACAGACATTGGTGACATACAAACTCAAAGTGAGATGCTCTGTACCCTGATCATTGCTTAAGATAGACAATGATTCCAGAGAGCTTTATAGCAATTCCTCTTTTCATTTGGGAAATTCCATGCTATTTCCTTGTTCAAATTATTTTGATATTTCAAGTGAAATTCAACAGTAGAGAAGCAAAAACAATGAGTGGTCATTTAATAACAGACACTTTGAATAGGAATCTCTGAAATTTAATATATAACTGACAGTTGCTTCGTAGATAGATGGGCAGCACATGAATTTAGTAAATAAACAATATAACCCAGAGCCAGTAGAAGAGAAATAAGTTGCGTAAATAAAATGTCCATTGTAGGTGTGTATATTTTACAGATATGATAAGCTGTGCATACACTTTAATTATGCCTGTATTAATGAAGTCCAGTATGTACATATTCTTGTTGGGAATGTTCCAAAGAACTTGTGTGGGAGTCTCAGGAATATTTTGTCTGCCTAGCATTGAGGAAAAAATAACTTTGAGCTTTCTTTTAATAAAAATGATGTATAGAAGATATAATTGAAATAAGTAACATAAATAAATATGATGCTTCTTAGTTTTTAGACATTAGCAGCATGATCTGCTGAATGAAAATTCTCTAAATCTTTCTTTCTCTCAAAATTCTTTCAGTTATTTCAGAATTTCTTTTAAAAATTCTTTCCCTCAAAGGGGAAAGGAAAAGACTCCAATCTTACCTTCAGGAACCCAAAGAAATGCGCTGGATGCTACAGCCCCCAAATCATTTTCAGCAATACATAGATATATTCCAGAATCTTCAGGGAAAGCTTCTGTTATCACCAAAGAACAAACTTCCTCTGAGAAAAGAAAAAAGTTAATGAGATAATAAATGTACAATAAATAAATGTATAAGCACAATATCACAGACCCACTCATGTTAGTAGGAACTGATTTTTTTTCATAAATTTACAATCTATTGCTATAAACAGATTAATTCCCTGATGAAACACAAAAACTACTTAAGTAGGTGAGCTTTATAAATGAAGTTCCTAATTCACACTTAGAATGCTACAGAATGTCACATTTTTTAAAAAGTTGGGGGAGGGGAGGAGGAGAACAGCCAAAAGTAATTGGCACAATGTCTTACAATGTCATTGTAAGTCAATGTCAATGACTTACAATGTCAATGTCAGTGTAAGTCATTGTGCCAATTACTTTTGGCTGTTCTCCTCCCCTCCCCCAACTTTAAAAAAAATCTGACATTGATAGAATGCTACAGAATGTCAGATTTTAAAAAAAGTTGGGGGAGGGAAGGAGAACAGCCAAAACTAATTGACACAATGACTTACACAGTGAAGTGCTTTTAATGAGTGTGCACTCAGTGCATTCAAATAATGCATCAAAAATCTGGAAACCCAATAAGAATGGGGGTTTTTTTGAGCAGTCAAACTCCCCATTTTAAAGCAGTTGTCAGCATTCCAACGAAACTCCCTTATTCTCATTCAATAGTCAGAAACAAAGTCCATCCAAATAAGATACTTCATTGAAAAAGTCATATTGGCACATCTGGGAAAACCTGAATCTGAGAGTTCTGGGTTTTCCCATCCCAAAAGAGAATTCAAGGACCATCCCCTGCACCCCATCAGTCCATCACA